>JAXGGA010005825.1:0-74872 GCA_038373865.1 Uloborus plumipes
GATTTTTCCCTCGGATGTCTGCAACTACATCAAGCGCTGCAAAAGAAAAAAGAGTCCGGGGATTGATGGAATCTCCAACACATTAATTAAAAACCTAACCCTCCGAACCATCTTTAATTTAACTCAGCTAATTAACTCCATCATTAGACTAGGTATTTTCCCTTGCTCTTGGAAAAAAGCCATTATTATTACGGTTCTTAAACCGGGCAAACCAAGTTCAGAGCCGGCTAGCTACCGGCCAATCAGCCTCCTCCCTACTTTTTCAAAATTAGCGGAAGCCTGCATTCATGATAAACTCCTCACTTTTCTAAATTTACACGGACTCATACCCTCCGAACAATTTGGCTTCCGCAAGAAACACAGCACCAACCATCAGCTACTACGTGTCGTAGAAAATATACGACACGAAAAAAGCAAGGGAAACCCCTCCGCAGCATTATTTCTTGACGTTGCGAAGGCATTCGACAGGGTATGGATACCAGCCCTCTTATACAAACTCATACACCTTGGGATCCCCCATGCATACATCAACATAATCAATTCCTATCTTACCGATAGGCACTTTGTCGTTCGTGTGAATAAAACACTCTCGGCGCCCAGGCGTATTAACGCTGGGGTGCCTCAAGGATCTATTTTAGGTCCCACACTATATTCACTTTTCACGAACGACATTCCACACACTGACAACACCCAGCTTGCCATTTACGCAGATGACACCTGCATACTGGCCTCTGCTAATAACTCCTATCAAGCCTCCGCAGCCATACAATTCCACCTCAATCTGCTGGATATCTGGTTGCGCATATGGAAAATCGAAGTCAACGCTTCTAAAAGCATTGCAGTCTCTTTCTTTAGTGACCCCCCCCCCCCCTTAACTTATACCTTGATATCAACCCCATAGCATGGGCTAATACTGCACCCTACTTAGGAATCACTTTCGATCGAAATTTAACTTGGAGACCCCACATTGAAAACATTCGGACTAAATTTATACAGGCGAAAGCCTCCCTCTCCCCTCTTATTCATCGGCGTAGCGTTTTATCTACGGATAACAAGCTACTGCTGTATAAGATGTGCCTCCGCCCCATCATCACCTACGGAGCGCCCATCTGGGCCACCTCCGCAAAAACTAACTTCAATCGAGTGGAGAACTTACAGCGAGTCATGGTCAGAGATGCCGCAAACTCCGAATGGTATGTCCGTACGGACAAGATCATAGAGGAGATTGGCATTCCTACCCTCAAAGATTTTTCTAAAAAACTTGCCAAGCGGTTCTTTGAAAGAATTCCGCTGGTTCAGAACGACTTGCTGGACAGTTTACCGGATTATGATCCGACTGATCCAGCAAACCTCCGCAGGCCCCGTGCTCTGCTCTGCGCCTAACGGCACGGCGCTCCTTTTCGGTTCACCGTTAAGGAACTGCCGGTTGGCTATCAGGGTTGCCGTCCTGGCTAGGACCTCTTGTATTCTCATTTTTATTTTATTCTCAGTTTTATTTTATTACTATTTGCACCCTATTAAGCTAGCTTAAGCTCACTGAGCCTTACTTTAATTTTTGACTAAAACTTATAAAAACCCTAGTCTCTAGGGAAAAAAAAAAAAAAAAAAAAACTTATCTATTTCTATACTTTTCTTGACTTAATAATGTAAAAATCCCATTAAAAATTTTTTTTTTAAATTTTAAACATAGTTTGTTCACAACCATGCCAGCTCACCATTGGCTTAGAACCGCTATGCCTCACCCAAACTAACCAATGACGACGTGGGAGATAAAGGGCTCCGCCCTAGGAGCTCCCAAGGTTCTGAAAATTATATTTCGTCCTCTTGCATTTTGTAGCTACTGTACATCTCATGAAAGCCTCTTCAGTGAGGCAGCAGTTGAAGCAGTGTTCACCTCATTATGGCTGTCTGCGATAAGCGGCAGTCCAAAGGCGGCGGAGAACAAAGGAAATCGCGCACAAGGCAGGACTAGGGAAAGGGAAGGGCTGTGTCAATCCTCTGAAAAGACCACTCTCCGCTGGGTCCCTGTTGAAACTGAAAAAACTGGTTTCTGACGTCACGAGGTTGAAGACGACTCCAAAGAATGTTACTTTCTTCGTGGAGTCATTCATTGCTAGCGCGTTTTACTTGCTCTTGCATTCTTCTAATAATATTGCTTTTAGAATGGCAAGTTGTGCTGTTGCGACCTGTACGAATCATTACAGGAAAACTAAAGGTGAATCCATAATTTACCATGTTTTTCCAAAAGATCCCAACATTTTAAGCGATTGGTTACAAAAATGTAAGAGGGAAGATAAAGTTAATGTTCAAAGCGCAAGGGTCTGCAGTATTCATTTCAAAGAAGATGATTATGAAGTGGATCTAATGAATCAACTCTTGGGATTGCCAGAGAAAAAGATTTTGAAGCTGAATGCGGTGCCAAGTCTTTTGTTACCTTCAAATAATTGCCAGGAAATGAATACGGAAAGAGAAGAACGCAAACGGAAAAGAAATATTCGAAAAAGTGCATTCGAGAGATTAGAGAATTTCAGCCCGAAGAAAATATGTTTAAACTCTCCAAATGAAACATCACAAATCTCCGGAGCAAACGAAGAAACTGATGAATGCAACTCCTGTTCCAGATTAACAGAAAATAATATGAAATTGCAGGAAAAGAATGCAATGCTTGAAGAGGAATTAAAAAAAATTAAGAAGCAGAAAAATAGTTTGCTGAGAAGGTACCGAAAAAGAAGCTACAGAATTTCTCATCTAATAAATGAAAAAAAATCTCTAAAAAGAAAATTAAAAGCTGTCGAAGAAAAGAACAAGAAATTTGAACAGATGGAAGCAAGCTTGAAAACTGTTCTAACAACAACCCAAATTAAAGCAATTGATGAAAAAAAAAGATTAAATTGGGAAGCTGAAGATATTTCCAGGGGAATTATTTTGCGAGCTATATCCAGGAAATCATATGATTTTTGGAGGACAAAAATAAAATTTCCACTCCCAAGTGCCTCTACTTTAAGAAGATGGTGCGCAAAATTTTCCTGTGAACCAGGGATCATGAAAACGGTATTATCGCTAATGAAAAAAAATTCCGAAAATTTAAGCGTTTCAGAAAAAATATGTATACTGAGTTTTGACGAAGTACATATAGACAGCAGGTTGTGTTTTGATAGTTCAGAAGATCAAGTTCTTGGACCATTCTCCAAAGTGCAAGTAGTACTTGCTAGAGGCATTATGTTCCCGTGGAAGCAGCCAGTGTATTATGATTTTCAAAAAACAATGACCAAGAGTTTGCTCGAGGAAATAATAATTGCACTGGAAAAAAATGGAATTGTTGTTTACGCAATAGTTTCAGACATTGCTGGTTCAGCTACTGTTTGGAAGGAATTCGAAATTTCAATCGAAAAAACATTTTTCCCAAATCCTTTTGATACCAGCCGAAAAGTTTGGGTGTTTTCAGATCCACTCCATTATTTAAAACTACTCAGAAATCACTTTTTGGACCAAGGCTTTCGTACTAGAAAACGGAACTATTATAAACTCAACTGTAGTGGAAAACATGCTAAAAAAAAGATCGAGGTGAGATGAAACTTTGTCACAAAATGAAGCACAGTTATCTGACAGTAAAAGGAAATGATAGACAGCGAGTTGGCCCAGCAAAAACTTTGTTCTCCGCTACTACAGCAAAAGCAATTGACTTGCTAACGGGTAACAAGAATGCTGCTGAGTTTTTTGAACTTGTAGATACATTCTTCGACGTAATGAACAGCAGTGTGCCATATCCACCCAGCCATAAGCCTTTACAAGCAGCCTACGGAAGCGACAAGTACTCAGTAAAACAAAATGAAATCCTGGATAAAAGGAAAACTACAACATTCTCATTTAGAGTCATTGGAAGAAAATGTTTGCTACCATTCCAAAAAGCAATCATTATATCCATAACTTCATTAATTGGACTATTTGAAGATTTGAAGCAGCATGATTTCAAATACATTTTAACTTCTCGATTGACCCAAGATGCTTTAGAGAGTTTGTTTAGCCAGATAAGAGGAGTAGGTAGCTTTTACGACCACCCAACTCCAACTGAGTTCAAAAGTCGTCTAAAAAATCTTTTGCTGGCAAACAAACTCCCTGCTTTATCTGAAAAAGCCAACACTCAAGAACAAGAATCAGTTCCTTGCTATTTAACAGCAAATATTTTTAAAGATGCCTAAATCAAAGAAGATATTGACATAATAACTACAGAAGAGGAGGATGAAACATTATGTGAAAAAATTTATGCTGATGGAATTCCAATGGCTTGGCAAATTGATGAAGATGGAGCTTCAACCTGTCTGCTGTCTCTTTTAGAGCATGAAGCCCTAAAATATATATCTGGATATATAGCTTTCGAAGTGAAAGATCAAGATTCCTCTCTCGGATGTTTGTCAAAAGAAGACGGAGAAGTAAATTCTGTATGGATTGATACGATTTCGGAAGGAGGTTTAAGAAAACCAACTGAGAAATGGTTACAAATTATCGAAGAGTTTGAAAGTATTTTTAATCAAATTCATGGAAAACATAGTATATTTAAAGGAAAAGGAGTGACAAGCCAACTGTTTGATATTTTAAAAGAAAAGTATCCAGATGTCTGCAAAGATGCTGTCAAAAAATATTCAAGAGTTCGGACATTTATCCGGATAAGATATTTGAATGAGTCTATTGCTCAGGCAAAACGAAGCCAGAATAAGAAGCAAAACAAATGGATCAAGTCAAGTGCAACCCCACAGTGCAACCAGAATCAAATGCAAAGTGCTACAAATTAAGTTATCTATTCGTTGAAGAATTTCCACTCTTACTAGCCCATAAAATATCAATCAATTAGTTCTTAGTATTACATAAGTAAAAAATCAAAGGCAGCTTTACTAATCAATATCAACTCATAATTTAACAGGTAAAGAAAATAATCATGAATTAAATTTTAAAACATTAAGTTAATCAGCACAATTTTTAAACACGCCAGCTTCAAAAGCTGCCAGTCCTAAGCCTGGGTAAAGTGTGAAGGAGATTTGTGTAAAAATATTTCTTGAATTTTTTTTTTTAAACATGTTTTATTGATTATAGTTTAATTCGAAAAGAAAAACAGACAAAACAAGACAGTTTTTAGGTTCATCAGTTTGTAACGCACAATGAGATTTGTAAGTTCAAAGAAAGAAAAAAAACATGAATAGATAAAATTTGAATTGTACAATCTTATTGAAACAAAAAATTTGAATTTTCATCACGTTCCAAAAAAAAAAAAAAAATTCTCTTTTGAGCGTTTACTCTAAGACTACGAGTAAAACACTGAATGGGGAAAAAAGACTTCAACTTCATGACGTCACGAGCAAATCGGATGGGTCCCAGCTTTTTCTCCCGTATGACACAGCCCTTCTCTTTCCCTAGTCCTGCGCACAAGGTGAAGTTACTGTTTTCGCCGCTCGCGGCGCTGCTCTCCCAGGGTTGTTTTGCGCGTATTTCCATCACGAAAACCTGGTTTTTGCTTGCTCTTCAGAATAAACCACGATATTTCTTTCTCGTAATTTTTCAATTCACGCAAAAAAGGTGAACCACATCTTACAATGTTTCAAAAACATTAATTTCATATGTTTTTCTTTTTTTAATTTCCCGAACCCGTATTCTATTTATCCACAAATAGAGATTATGAGTTAGTTTTTTTGGGTGGGGGCAGTCCAAAGGCGGCGGAGAACAAAGGAAATCGCGCACAAGGTGAAGTTACCGTTCTCGCCGCTCGCGGCGCTGCTCTCCCAGGGTTGTTTTGCGCGTATTTCCATCACGAAAACCTGGTTTTTGCTTGCTCTTCAGAATAAACCACGATATTTCTTTCTGGTCATTTTTCAATTCACGCAAAAAAGGTGAACCACATCTTACAATGTTTCAAAAACATTAATTTCATATGTTTTTCTTTTTTTAATTTCCCGAACCCGTATTCTATTTATCCACAAATAGAGATTATGAGTTAGTTTTTTTGGGTGGGGGGAAGGGGGTTCAATTGCCCCCCTGGCTTTTAGAAATTACTGTATGTGCATATCAATGTATTTTCCAATGTGGGCATGGTTTTTGGCGTTTTCCAAAGAAATTGCATTGTGTTTGCACCCTTTGACTCCCCCCCCCCGGGGAAAAACCTGAAATGACGGGCCTGTGCTAAATCCATCTTGCTGCACCATCAATGTCTTCATGGGCCCACTGCAGCGGGCCACAGATTAGGTGGGAGCTGCTGTACCGGGACGCGAGGCGTTGGCAAACTGCCAATCTAAAATTCCTGATCTTCAAAACACCTTTATGCCATGTTGACGAAGATCCCAGGGAGTAAAATACATCAGGGGGAGATAAACTCTAAAATTGAATTCTTGAACATCAGAGTACTTATCAATGCCACTTGAGGCAAAAATTCGATGTATTAAGCAGTGAATTTGCAGTAGGGAAAACCCCAAGGGCAGACCGCTTCCCTCTGAAAGCGGTAAAAATCTAATAGTATAAATTCTTGAGCATCAAAAGACTTCTGTGCCAAATTTGGCAAAGATTCAGAGAAGCAGAAGATTTATATAAAGGAAGCCAAATAGGACGAGGAGGTCGAACCCCTCAAATTGGCCAAGACATCCCGAAGAAAATTCTACAGCAGTAGATTCCAACCTTTTTCACATCGCGACCCTTTCTTAGTGAGCTAAACAACCCGCGACCCAAATGACCCCCTCCCCCCAAAGTAACTCCATATGTGATTTTTCGAAATTCTAATCCTGAATTGCAGTACGAACTCTAATGCTATTAGAAGGGGAAGAAGTTCATGGAGTTTTATAAACAGCTTTAGTCCGGAAAGTTTTCTTTGGAAATTTCTCGAAATTGAAGTCTTAGTTTCGAAATAAAGGTTTAGACATGATGAAAGGGGGAAGGGGATCGAGAGTGCTCTCTAAGCTTTTTAAAAAGTATCATAAGAAAACGCAATGGTAGACCATTTTGTTATTTTTAGGGAAGAGATGGTGTTACTCTCCATCAGAAAACTGAGGTTATAAAAATGCAATTATAAGGCTATATATTTAATGAAATGAAAAAAGTTTGGGTTCAGAGACTCTCCCCAAAATTTTCAAAAATGAAGTTTTAAAAACGACTTTTAAAACGATTTTTAATGGTGTGTGTGTGTGTGTGTGTGTGTGTGGAGAGAAGGGGCACTTCCCCGAAAATTTCTCAAAATTTAAGCTGTAAAATGTACAATAGTGGGTTATCTTTGATGAGGAGGAGAAATGTTCAAACTCTTTCCCGGACTTTTTTTTTTCTTTGAAATTTATCTCCTGAAAACTCAGTTTTAGACGATCTTTAACTATGAAGAGAGGACAATAATGACTCTTCTAGATTTTTTTTTTTTTTCACGATCTTCTTCTGAAGTCACCACTGCGCTAAATATGGATACTATTTATAATTGATTTTCCCAAAATATATTAGTTTTTAAACTCCATAATGATATTTTTTAAATCTGATAATGTCGCGACCCCATGAGAAATGCTTCGCGACCCGCAGGTTGGGAACCACTGTTCAAGAGCATCAAAGGAATCCTGTGTCAATTTTGGTAAAGATCCGTCGTCAACTTGAAGGGCTAAGTAAAAAAGGGAGTTGACCATCATGGGGGGGGGGGACCTACCTTCATGAATTCCTGATCTGCAAATGACCTTTATGCCAATTGGACTAAGATCCGGCTTGGACTTGTATAAGAATGATCCCCATGCGAATCAAAGGACCTCAATGCCAAATGCGGCAAATATTTGACGTAAACTGGATTTTTAATTTCCCCCCCCCCTCCTACGGGGACTGAACACCCCTATGTGAATTATGGAGCAAGGGCCTTTGTGCCCAATTTGACAAAGATCTAACATAAGCAAAGGATTTGTTCAAGAGAAACCCCTATTGGGGGAGGGGGGGGTCTTCAACCCTCCAAATTAGAGAAACTGTTTCTGCGTAAATTTCTGAGCATCTAAGGGCCCCTGTGCCTATTTCGGCAGAAATCCAACATAAACTTAATTTGCACGGAGCGAACAAAATTGATGGGTAACCTCCATAAAGGGGGGGGGGGGGCTGCTCGAAAACCTACCTACATGCATTTTTAATTTTCGAAAGACATTTTTGCCAACCCGACAAAAATCCGACGTATACTAAATTTTCATTAGAAAATTCCCATGCTGGATTGTCTCCTTCCCCCCAACACCATAAGGGCCAAAAAACCCCAAATGTGAATTCATGAAATTTGAAGGCTCTTAGTGCCAAATACGGCAAAGATACGACGAAAACAAGTTTTTATTAGGGAAATTTCCTAGGGGGACGAAAGCACCCCTATGTGAATTATAAAGCATCAAAAAGTGTCATTTGGGCAATTCCATGCAAGTGTGGAAAAGCGTTGGAAAAATCAAATTTCAGCAATGCGTCTGTTTTGCATATTTTTTGGTTTAAAAATGTTAGAAGTTTACTATTTATACTAATTTTTTGTCAAGAATGTAGTATTTTAGTTTGGGCAGCACTTTGAAGTTGGAAATGGAATATTTAACTTTTGGCAAAGCAAACGGTCAATGTTTCAACGTTGGTAAGTTTCAATTTTTTTCTTTAGATAACTGTTTTAAAGGAGGAATATTGATTATTACACTTTAATTCAATATTGTGAATTGCTAAAACGAGTGTTTTCACGTAAATTAAGTGATTTATGTTAACTTCAAAAATGCACTGTTCTATGTAACGTAAGTAACCAAAAACATGTTAAAGTTCATGAGGTGCATACAGAAAGTTCAATGCAATGTTAACAATGCTATATTTTCTATCTTATGCGTGTGTGTTAAGCAAATAGTTAAAGTTTTTTTTTAAATATTGTCTATTTAATTTTTTGTGCCACAATCAAAACGTGTAACGTAAGTTACCGACACATGCAGGTAACGTAAGTTACCCACGTAGAACTTTAATACTTGTGTTTGTAATGAAAGTAAATTGTGAAATAAACCTATGTGGCAAGTAGGAGTAATTTATGAAAGAATTCTTTAAAATTTGTACTATATTTACTTAATTTAAGTTAACCATATTTCTTAAAATGTTTCTATTTTTTAATAAGATTACAATACACCTCTATTATAAATTATGTTTCTTTTTGGCTTTCGAGATATTAATTCTCTCTAAACAATATCACTGCATTCAGAATATTTAGGAGTAATGTACTATAAATTATTCAAAAATGACGTTAATGTATATGCGTTAATATATATATATATAGGGTGAGTTCTGGTAAGTGCGTACCCTTTTTTTCAAAGTTCATGTTCTCAAGGATGCTGCTCTGTTGAAAAATCTTGTACACTCACAATTTTTTTTTAGTTTTCTTTCCAGATCCTTTACTAAGATTTTCAAGCATATAATATGTCAAATAAACCATAAGCATAGGTTTTGTGACCTGGTTTATGACACCTATTCTAAGGTACGCACTTTCCCTACCTACCGGGGTAAGTGCGTCCACCTGAAATTATGTAAATATGAGCAGGAAAAAACTTCTGCCACATATTAAATATGTTAGGAATTATGCCTTGGGATAATTCCTAATACTAGAGATCAGCACTTGCTTGCATGGATGAAACGCAATCAGTGATATCCCACGTGTCTTACGAACAACTGTGATTTGAAGATTGAGAGAGTTGTGTCTGTGATTCTTCCTTTGTCCTTTTAATAAGACCAAGTGAGTAAATGTAAGTTGTTTTTATTTAGTAATAATCACTTATAGTCTACATAGTTTATTTTGGTTTAATACATTATTCAGTCTGTGTTTAAGCCAGGGTTCGCACTTACCCCTTTTTAAATATAAGTTGAGACGTGCGTCCAATAGCGTTGTTGTAAGTGCATCCCCCTGTGATTTTCTTTAATTCTATTTGTATGGTAGATCGTTAGGTGACCTGAGTGAACAATACGTTTTTTTTTTTTTTTTTTGAATAAATACGTTTTTAAAATATTTTTCTTATTAGAATCAGCAGCATTAAGAAAAAACACAAAATAAAGAGCAAAAAGAAAATAATTGATCATGATATGATACTTGTACTTTTTTTTTCTTGTACATTGAAATAGTTTTTCACAAGGTGTTCTTAATTTTCTTAAATATAATTTGTTCATTCCTCCACCTTCGTTTTTTGAATCAGTTGGTTCCTTATTTAGTGTTTCACTTAATTTCATTGCTTCATTTGTCATTCTGGTTTAAATTAAGTATAGCTTATGATCGCTATTTTCAACGAAAAATTTACTAACTGATATATAAAAGCCAATATATTTCAGAGGTAATGAATAAAATTGAAATCTTATGCCGCATTCAATGTAAATATAAATACTTGATGGAAATGACGTCGGATTTATAATCGACTTATAAAAAAGTTATAAGCAAAATTAAAGGTGAATTACGAGAGTCGGATTTTCCACGTAATGGTACACACTTGCCTCATCATAATGGTACACACTTGCTCCGCATAATAGTACGCATATGCCTCATGATAGTGGTACGCACTTGCCCCATCATAATGGTACGCACTTACCCCCACCTTACTTTAAAGAAAGGGATAGTGCGTACTACCGTCATATAATCAAATTTTAATTAGAGTATTTGATCAAAATACCTCATGTATGTTATTAGTAGCTATTACGCAAAAGAAACAACTTGCATTTCTTGACTTGAATTGCTTGGTATGACAACAAGAGAAACTGAAACAAAACCTTCTCAATCTTTACTTTAGTTTTTTTGAAGACATTTAATTTGTCTCTGATTGTGTTTCGTCTATTGAACCCAGGCCTGAATTCTACCTATTGAAATTATCATCATACAGTTATCTAACATAGTCGATGTGTTGCAGAAGCCATTTCAGGACAGTGTTCATATAATTCCCAGTGGACGCACTTAGCAGAAGGAAGTCAACTGAATAAATATAAATTCACTCCAACCCTCAAATGTAAAATTATTAGATTATTTAATTCAAAGTACCTGGGGACCGAGCCCAGCTCGGTTAAAAAAAAGAGGTTTGTAAACTCGTGTTTTTTCTTCTAAAGTTCGTAGTACTTATTTAGATAAACTTGAAAAGCATTTTTAAGCACTTGGTGGGAATTGCGCCTTTGAAACAGCTGTAATTCATTTTAAAAAACAAAACCTTATTTGGACAAGACGTGATCATTACAACCTTATTTAAACGATGCACACCGTAAAATTACACCAATAACTTTTATTTTGATTGATCTCTTTAACATTTTTTCATTTCATTTGGCGTCTAAAGCGTGGGAGGGTTTGGTGAGAATGGATGCAGAGTCTTTTCTCCAGTAGGCCTTTAACATTTCAAAAACAATAACAATTCTAACGTGTTGCCAAAACTCGTTTGCCAAAAACCATAAAAGTTTAAATTTACGCTGATGTGATTAATATTAAACCCATTGTTATAATCAAACGTGGTTGCTATGAAACAGTAACAATGATAGTAATCATAAAGAAAATGGAGAAAGAAAGCTTCTCAAACTTTAATTGAAGGCCCAAAAACGGGGTTTGTTGTGGAAACTCGCGTTTTCACAGAAAAAACGCCGATGTAGATGAATTAAAAAACCGAAACTTTATCTAAAAAAAATTATCAAAATCGTTAGAGCCGTTTTCAAGATCCGAAATATATACAAGAATTGCTCGTTTAAAGATATAAGATGTGCTCCACAACATTTTAAATTCCACTAAAAGTAATGTTTAAAATTTAAAACACATAATTCGCCAAATTATTCAAAAAGACGATAAGTTAAGTAACAGGAGATAATTACCCAAATGTAGTCAGTTTTCGAGGCTTAACTCTATACGCAAATTTAAACCACTATGTAACTTTAAAGAAGAAGGAACAATTCGTTTGGAAAATGACCCTATACTCGGCAGCAACCTTTCTTGACTATGAAGAAATAAGCTGAGACCAAGCAAAGCAAGTAGTTCCTTGTGCGGTGTCCGAATTTTGGGTGAAATTAGACCCTT
This sequence comes from Uloborus plumipes, assembly GCA_038373865.1. NCBI lineage: Eukaryota > Metazoa > Arthropoda > Arachnida > Araneae > Uloboridae > Uloborus > Uloborus plumipes. The sequence continues at coordinate 12,014 of JAXGGA010005825.1, forward strand.
TCCTTAGAAGCCAGATTAGGTTGTTTCATCTACGCATATGTAGCCTTTTTTTGCCATAATATTCGTAATTTTTTTAATATTTTCAATTCTACGAGCGGAGTAGCGCGGAAGCGTACATCCGTATGAATGGAACGCGCCAGCCAATAAGAGTTCACGCACAGTTGGCGATCTCTTCTAATTTGCCAAGTAACTCTGTTTTTCTTCCGCGCATAGTGACGTCAGTGTCAATTTAAGTTGCAAGCAAGTATAGTATTTCAGTTTTGCGCATAGAGTTAAGCCTTGAAAATGGACTAAATTTGAGAAATTAATATTTCCTGTTCTAATTAACGAAGAGAAACGCGCAAAAACTTTTTTTCTCAGAAAAAAAAAAATTTCGAACAATGTATAACGTTAGGGGTTGGGGAAAAGTTTTCCTTCCTCAATTAGGCGAAGTACACCAAAAAGGAGATACGAAGGAAAATGAAAGACTTTAATTGAAAAAAAAAAATGCGATTCGAAAAGAGTAACAGAACGTAAATTTAAAACCTCGCACGAAGCAAAAACTTGGCGAGCGTTTCTGCCGCCAATTGCATTTGACAATGACAATGGGATTGATTTTGGAGCGCTTAGGCATATCGCCTGTAATCTCCTGTGCAATTGATGTCAAGTGGAGCTGACTTTAGTAATGTGTAATATTCAGGAGGAGTAAGTAGGAAGCTGATTGGGCAAGCCCAAGGAAGCAGTGGTGAGCCAAGATTGGTCAGTTGTTAAGCCGGCGATGTTGTGTCATGACGTGGTGCCGCCTAGCGCCAAGAGAGGGAAGGTGCCAGATCCTCTTGTAACCCATGGGAGAAAAAATTGGTAAATTGGGTATTACACTTCGGTCAGAGCGTTGGGTATCAGATAATTTAAAGGATTAACAATTAGATTTTATGGATAAGTTAATAAAAATATAAAAAGGGAAAAAATTTACATTATTGCGGGAAGGGTGCTGGATAAAAATTAAGATCAGCTCTTGGTCTTCGCCTGTGTATCGGATCGCTGTGATCATAAGAAGGTATCATCACCGCTCATTAAGGAGCGGATTTTCCACAAACTGGATTTTGTCGTAGAATTTTTGCGAAAGTTTAAACATGAAGAATTGGAGCGAGTGAATGCGCAGTCCACTCTCTATGGCTTCGTTCCGAATAAACCAGGGGGAATTAGTGATTTGCCTGAGCATTAGGTGCTGGCTTGAGGATAAAATTTTGAAGTTGGTGACAGCTGTCATGCACCAAATGGGGCACGCGTAGGTCAGTAATGGTCTGAGACATAACTTGTAGATCAGTAGTTTCTTGTCGATGCTTAGGCACCCAATTGCATTTCAAAAATTTCTAAGCTAAGGATGCACAGAAAGGAACATAAAAGCAGAATTAAAAACGGTAGACTGCTCTTACTGTTGTGTAATCAGTGATTGTAACAAAATGAATAAATAAATATCCTGCAAAACCGAAATAAATAGGTTGTATTAAGATATTAAGCAAATAATAAGTGTAAACCGTATGGATACTTCCCAACCGGAACTCAAAAATGAAGATTTAAAAATAAATAAGGGGATTTTTACAGAAATTATTACACATAGATATAGACTAAACTTTCATAAAATTATGTAAGTGAGCAAAAGAGCGGTGCATATCCGCATTTTATCAGATTCTTCGTATTTTTGGTGGCTTTTTGGACGCTCGATGTTAAGTCTACGGGAGAAAAATCTTTTTCGCCTGGGGCAGTAAACCGGACGCTTTCAATTTCTTTCGATTTTAAGACAAGTTGTGAGAATTTGTGACCCTCTCTGAAAATGAAGAGCATCTGAAACTAAAATTTCAAACATTTTTCCCTGGGAAAAACCCTAGTGGATGTGATCAGTTTAATTAAAAAATATTTGAATGTTTCTCATAAAAATACAAACTTTGCGCATTTTTTTTTTCATTTCTGTAATAAAGTGTTTATTTGCATATTATTGTAGAGTGAAATTCATTGGAAGGTTTTCTTTCTCCTGTTTAGATTAACCCAGATTTAAGGAGTACGATAAAATATTTGTTTCATAATATATTACTGTAAAAGAACAAAATGTTGAATGCGTTCTGTGTTAGTTTTTAAGATAGAATTTGAAACGTTTAACTATCATCTTTGAAAATCGAGCGACGAAATTACATATAAATCATCAAAACTTGATATTTTGTTGCCCTGAAATTTTATCAAAACTATGTCCTAAAATTTTTAAAATCTTCACTCGGACCCCTGATATTAGATATGAAGACAAACAATATTAAACAAAAACTAAGGGTCTTAAGCAAATTCCGTAGGAGATAGACAGATAGGGGTCATTACAGTTTAGGGTCCGAAATTTCAAATGATTATAAAAACGGAAAAATAGGCAGATTCTTTTGCCGAATTTCGCTAACATTATTCTTAATGTGAGTATTTGCTTGAAAATGAATAATAAAAAGACAAGGTTCAAAAATTGCCAATCGAGTGCGTATTAGACTTTGGAGCTGACACCAACTATTTTCTACAGTTATATTTTGTATTTCGTTATCTCATTTCAAAAGTTTAGACTCAAAATTTAATTTTAAATTCAAAATCTGAACCGTTAGGAGTAATTAAGAAGTGCAAAAATAGGACCAAACGTCATAACGTGTGTTGTTCTGTTTCGTTTCTTATAAAATAATACATTAACCCGTTACCGCCCAGTTATCAATTGGTAGATCACTTCTTTTCAGACTCCTCACTCAAAACAATACATTTTCACAATTTCTTATTCTTATTGGCTGGTTTCCAGTTGGAAATTGGTTCAATAGGAAACCAGAAAGTGAGAATAAGAAATGATAAAAAAAAGGTATAGTTTTCAGTGAGGTGATCTACTCGTATAAATTGATCATCGGGCGGTAACGGGACAATAAGGAAACAAAATCAGGTACACACTTTCGTAAATTGCAAAAATAAATAAATAAATATTAGTTTCCTCTTTTCATAATCAATCATATACATTGTGCTCCTAAAGTGTTCCTGCACATGAAAAATTTGTAGTAAAATCAAAGTGCCTGGAACTATATTTGTATCACATAGTCTTAGAGTTGAATTATATAGTACTTAATGTTATTCTTGTTAGTCTTACGGCCATGCCAGTACACAACTTGACAAAAGTGTCATCAATACCGAAATTTCCCCCAAAGTGGACAAAAAATAGTACTTACTAAAAACGTAGTTTAAAGTTCATTAAGAATTGATTAATACCGAGTGAATTATCGCAGAAATGACTTTTGCGACATTTTAAGTTAAGAACAACATTGAAAATTTAACTTTTTATCACAGCAGCCGAAAGCAACCAGTTTTTTTTCGAACTGCATGCTATATTTTAATAACTTTTCCCAATCCTCAATTTCATAGGAATTCACTGAAGTACTGCCTGTCAGTGCGAAAGCGTCTCATCTAGTCCTTTGGTATATCTTGTCAAATTTTAAAAAAACAAGCTTTTATCTTACTGAGAGGCTTGTGTGAAATCAGTGGTAAATGTCGCACTTCAGCCTTGGGGCCCTACTCTCATTGTATCGTCAATATAATCGATACCGAGAATACAATTTTTTTGTGCCCTTGACATCACATCTCGTGAGACGCGAATAGTCCCTAATCTCAAAGTCACTTCTAAGTTTAGGCATCTAGATTGGCAGCCGAGAAGTCTGCGACAGGGTAAGAAGACGTGAATTGTCTCGGCAGTGAGAAGCTGTTTGTTTATTCCATTTTTTCGCAAAGCGGAGTGTGCCATAATGTTTATAAGTTCTGAAAATGCGGTTAAGTATGTTTTTACATTGAGAGTTAAGATTTTGTCTGTATTTTGAGTTTGAATTTGGGAGAGGAATCCATTTATCGGCAGTAATTGGAACCCTGCAACTTGCCGATTATCTATAATCATCTTATTTTACTGAATAATTGGCCAAAATTTTGCAAATTGAAATTACTTTAAAGTGTGCCCAAAACTTGAATTTATATCTCAACCTAAGCAGGGTGTCGATCTAACCCAGGGGGGGGGGGGGGTTCATTGTCTTTAATAAAATATTCCATTTTCTATCAGGGGGGGGGAGGCATTTCGTGTTCTTCGTATCGTATTTAAGTTTAATTTTTTCTCACAGAATAATTGAATCATTGTTTTTCAGGTCTTAAACTGATAGCAAAAGCCTAAAACATGAATTTGTTTCTTTCAATTCTTAAACATAGTGTTTTAAATGCATTTTTGAAAAAAGATCCGCAGACATGCGATTTAGGATCTCCATTTTTCTCTTCTGCATTACCCCAAAAATAGGGACTTGTACTTAATATTTAGAGAGTGAATATATATCTCTTATTCCGAAAAGGACAAAATATCGCGAAAAGCAAAACTGAGTCTATCAAAATCATTGCCGAAAGAATAGCACATGCACTAATTTTTACCCCTCTCAAACAACAAATGTTTTAAATACACATTTTGAAAAAGTGATACCCACACATAGGACACGACTTTGTAGGACATTGAGCACGAGCTATATGTGCTGCCCCCCCCCCCTCCAACAAAAAAACAATGTAATGAAGTAGTAAAATATTTTGAACTTGCGAAAATTGGAAATGGACAAGCGTTTTTGCCTTGATTCTCATTTTTGAAGACTTATATAAAAATTAATAAGGGAAAGTTGGGTAAAACCGGGTAGTCGGGAGCAAACCAGGTACCCCCTTCTAGCCTCTGTATGCGCTGCAACCGCTTGAAAAACAGAAGAACTACCTTCCACCTCGATGAAGAAGCAGTGCCGATTGCATCAGAACGCAATAGACACGCTTATCTCGTTCCTGTGAAGGAACGAGATAATCTGTGTTCTATTTGAGTGGTTTTTGCTTACGATTTTTGAGCAAAACAAAATCGAATTGGACTACGTTCCTGTTTCTGCAAGAATAAAGGTATGTAGCTCTCTTTGTACAGAATTTAATTACCTTCATTATCATTGTAAGTATTTGTCTGTCGCGTTCTGTATAGTCATTTGACGCCATGTCTTATGAAAATTTTATGTGCGGGGGGAATCCGGATACTAACCGAGGGGCAAAACCGTGTACCTGGTTTCATCCCTTGATTTTTAAAACATAATAAGTCTATTATACACTGCTCGACATGAAAAATGCAACACCAAGAAGGAGTGGTCAGAAATTGATGAAATTTGGTAAGAAGACAGAGACAGCATGGAACAATAAGTGATATTTATTTCAAAATAAATAAGCAAAATTTAGAGCGAGGACGGCGTCGGCTCAGTAAGAAGTAGGACCACCGCGGACAGCGATGCACGAAGAAACACGTCTAGGCATGGAGTCAATAAGCCTGCGGATGGTGTCCATTCCCTTTCAACCATTTGCCACAGTTCGTCCTCTGAACGAAAGGTTCTGCAAACGGCGTCCAATCACGTCCCACACATGTTCGATTGGTGACAAGTCAGGAAAGCATCTGTACACCTCGTAGAGCATGTTGGCTGATTCGAGCACTGTGAGGCCGGACGTTATCCTGTTGAAAAATTGCATCCTGAAGGTAGGGGATTGCCAGTACATTATCTACATATCGAATACGAACTAGAGGTGATACGGAATTGTATGCAATAGCGCCCCAAACCATTATGCCACAGTTACTGCCGGATTCGATCTTTCTCCACGTCGACGCCACACACGTATGCGATGACTATCGCTGGACAAACAGAAGCGGGATTCATCTGAGAACACTACGGTTTGCCATTCTGCCATCCACGCCGCTCTGGTCCGGCACCATTCCAAACGTTGGAGTCTGTGTTGTGAGGTCAATGGCAGTCTTCTTAGCGGGCGCCGTGATTGCAGGCCACGTTGACGGGAAATGGTTCTGGTCGACACAGGAACATCCAGGGTACCTTGCACGTGTTGCAGAATCGACGTACAAGTGACTTGCGGGTCCGCCACAGCTTGTCGGTGAATCCGTCGATTCAAGCGGTCTGACGTCACTCTGGCTGCACCTGTACCCCTCAATGTGACTACATTTCCTCTTTCCAACCATCTTCGACACAGCCGATGCACAGTGCTTGCATCCATGTGGGTATCAGCTGCAATTTGACGTATGGACCAACCTCCCCTTCTCAGTTCGATCACCATACCCCTTGTAAAGTCGTCTATATGCTGGAAGTGTCTTCGTTGAGGACGGCGTGGCATTTCCTCCTATCACACGTATCCTTCGAGACAAAAACCAAATTTCTCCGATAATTAGTCTGGCAGAAAAACCAACATGAACATAGCCCACTTTTCAACTTCATTCTCTTATATCTTACTTCACGTGCGTCGGAGAGCTGCGCATTTCATATCATTTGCATAACTCAGTCACGTGCGTCTACGGTAAAATTTGCATGAATTTCTGACCACTCCTCCCAGACAACACAAAGACATACACTGGACATCCAGAAGCCGTCATTCATAGGATTCTCTGATTTCCGCAGGAGATCCCAAATTTACCGAAAAACGTCTTGCAGACGTCCGCAGGTGATCCAAAATCCACTTTTTTTACGTCCACAGGACGTTTTAAACGGACATTTTCAGGAAAACTGCAGGATTATCAGGGGACACTCTAAATCTGACGCACGTCCTGCGGGCATCCTTAAGACTACTGCTGGACTGTCATAGGATGCTCTGACGTCCTTTGCAGATCCGTCTGGCCTTCCTTTGCCCATCCCTTTTTATCCTAAGTAGGTCGTCTGGACGTCCTTTGACTATCCTTTTCAATAGTTTTTAAATCCTCTGGCCGTCCATTTCAATCCTTATAGATTCCTCTGACCATCCTTTTCAATCCTTTATAAATCATATCTAACCATCCTTTTCCATTCTTTACAGATGGATTATTTTTAATTCATACTTTCAACCAGTCCGCCCCGCCTTCATATTTTAGCTTCAACACAGGAAAAAACAACAAGCTTTTTTACTTTATTCTGTAAACTATTAACATTAACTATGTCGTAACCTAAAATGCATTTCAAGCTAAACTGTTTTTTCTTAAAGATCGTACTAAAATTTCTTTTGAAAAGAATTTTCTATTCAACAAATATCCTATTGCTGCATTGGTTTAATGTTTATCCTTCAAAAACAATTTTAAACACAAACATGTGTAATAGTTAGACTCACCTTGGCAAATTTATAGCATAAAAGCTCAACACGAGACAGAGAACATGCCGCACGTTTCGAAATGGTGGTATAAAAATATTCGCGATGCCGGGCGACAGCATGGGTGCTATGCTAGCGCGCATGTGCTGAAAACCGGCTTTTAGTAGTTCGTCTTGTATGTGATACCAGCTGGATGTCCATCTACACTTAGATGTGGGATTTTCAAATTTCGAGAAAACTCGTCCCACGATCCTTCGAATAGGATTTGTCCTATATAGGATTTGTGGGGTACTTATAGGACATCCTGCGGACGTATGTGGTTATCTGGGCTTCTTGGTGTTGCATTTTCAGTGTCGAGCAGTGTATAATGAAAAACAATTTTTATTTAACCAAATTATTTTACAATGAAGTTTCAAGACAAGATATATTAACCATCGAATCTAACAGCTTCGGATCCCGAACAAATCAATTTACCCTGCAGTTCTAAATCCATGTCTCCTAACCCTAAACCTATTCTAGATGCATCATTCAGTGTTTCAACTTCCGTATTAATGCCTCCACCGTACACTGAGGGAAAGACAAGGGCGAAGGAGGACAAAAGAAAAGGCAAAACTGTAATTTTGACGGGCTCCCCATACAAACGTCAACTTCAATCTACACTAGAAGCGAAGAAAAAGAAAAATGATAATAAGAAGACCAAAGGAGGACACAAAAAAAAACCTGATGGAAAGAAAAATGAATCAAAGAAAAGGCAACAGCAAAAAATTAAGTCTAAAGACAGTTAAACTAACTTACAGCTCATTAATGTGTCCTGTTATACTAATTATGATATTTTATGACAGCAGTTAACATATATTGCTAAATAAAACTTGAATTTTTTGGAAACTTTTAAATTTTTTATTTTCCCATAGCAATAACATATCTACCCAGTTTTACCCCACTAGTGGGGCAAAAGCGGGAAAAATGACTTTTTTTACAAAAAAATTTGTAAAAATTCAGAAAAAAAAAACTGAAATGTTTTCAAGACTGCGGTTCCATTAACAGATAAGTAGAGCATATTTTTGCCAAATTTTGTTCCTCTATGTTAAAAACTGAGTTTTGGGAGCCTTCAAACCTTAGGTACCAGGTTTTACCCTACTTTCCCCTACATAAATTTCAACAATTTGTTGAGTAATAGAATTTTTTGGTGGTATTTCTTGCAGAAAATAATTGTTTGCATTGAATTTAAAACATAAGTTATGCTTTAAAATCGTCTTTTTATTCTCCGGACAGCAAATGTAAGCAAATTTTGAAAATGACCCATAAGAACATTTAGAAATACGATTCAAGTACTTGGTTGCAGTTCTTGATCAGGAAAACTGTTTTTTTTTTTTTTTTTTTTTTTTTTTTAAATTGATACACTTAGTTTGTCCACCAGTTTCCTAAAACTTTTACTGCGTATTAGTATCGGTTGCTTATTGCATTCTCATTTTCATCTTCCGGAAGTTACTGTGTCCCGTGTAACCGCCTGTCCCAAGCTGCAAATTGGCGGAAACAAGATTGTACAATAGGGTGGGGCGAAAAATAAAAAGTTTTTCAGATGAACTTCTAATAGTTGCCAAAAGTTGTCCTTGGTGATAGTTCGCTTTTAGTGCAAAATTTGAGAAAAATCGGTTAATATCTTCAGGGGGCGCTGAGATCGTAAAGTTTTACCATAGCTTTGTTATGGATTTTATGGTTAAAATATCAAAAAGAATGCCTTTAGCTAGTCTCTTTGCGTTTTTTATTACTCAAAAGATGTTTTCATACATTAAAAGCATATGAAATGACTCACAAACATTATTTTAAATGATATACTTATATTTAGAAAAAATCACTTTTTTCTCACGTTTTTGTTTCTTTTTAAGTGCTTGAAATATAAATATATCATATAAAATATTTTTTGTGAGTTATTTCATATGCTTTGAATGCATGAATATATTTTTTGAGTAAAAAAATGCAATGAGATTAGCTAACGGCATTGTTTTTCATATTTTAACCATAAAATCCATAACAAAGCTATGGTAAAACTTTGCGATCGCAGCGCCCCCTGAAGATATTAACCGATTTTTCTCAAATTTTGCACAAAAGCTAACTATCACCAAAGACAACTTTTGGCAACTATTAGAAGTTGATCTGAAAAACTTTTTATTTTTCGCCCCACCCTATTGTACAATAAGGCCATACCTTACATTTTTGTATTGCGTTCAAATTAAGCTCATCAATTTTACCCCTTGAGGTAATCCAAAGTCTCAGTTTTTAGATTTTTATCTCTATTGTTTTTTCATTTGTGAGACTTTGAACTTTGGAAAAACCCTCGTTTTTCACATAAATGGGACCATAACTCGGCATCAAATATAAATAGAACGATTTGGTAAATGGCATTTTAAAGTACGTTAGTTGCCGTTTAATCTGGTATGCGATATGACAAACTTCACAAATTTATTTTTTTTTAAATGAAATTTAAAATTAAAATTTATCGAAAAACTTGCTATGAATTTTTTTCAAAAAATTTTCAAAAAATCTTGTGTATTTTACTTTTGTTTGCAAATTTTTGTTTAAGATCTCAATGGGATCATATTTTTTGAATTTTTTAATAAAACTGTATAGGAGTAAAATGATATTTTTTAGATTCTATCTATTAAGATTCTATCTATTTAAATACTAAGTTCTCTTGCTTGTGATGGTCTAAAAAGTAGTTAGTAAACATGAATATGCTTGAAGTGAGCTGGCATGAACTTGTAGATTGGTCTCCCCTGCACAACCACTCCTTATTATTTCAAAAATGTTCAAAATGTTTTTTTTTAAAAACTCTTTGATACAAAATGCATAGTAAACTTATTTAAAGTTGGTAAATGGGTTTCCAGGCGAAGCATCCCCTCCCCCACCCAAATATACCAATAACACTGTACTAAAAAGACGTCTGCCCTGGGAATTGATTTGAGGACTATTTTCACCCTAGGTATATATTGTTTTTCAAACGAAGTGTTTCTTTTTCAATCCGACCTCCACAAAGTGCACTTCATTTCAATATCTGAATTTATACTTATGATTCATTTCATCCCTTATCCCAGCACCAATCTTCTATTTTGGAAGGAGAAAAAAAAAAGGGTTTGCCCGAAGATCATAGCAAATAGAAAAATAGCATTGTTTCCCCTTGTTCTCATAATGTTATCCATTTTTTGTCACAAAAAACTGAAAAGAAATCGAAGTATCAGATCATACATCAGTCCCCATAACCTCCTTTCCTTTCTCTTATTGGACAAAGCTCATGAGCTAATTAGAAAGAGTAACAAACCGAACGAACTGAAACACTACCATACATCAGCAGAGACTAAGGCTTTGAAATGGGGGGAGGGGGGATGATAAAAAAATAAGTCTGAAGGGGGAAGGTAACGTAAGGGGGGGGGGAGTAATCTGTAAAGAAGGTAAACAACATGAGAGGTTATGCTCAAATAAGCAGTGTTTGTTTAATCTATAATTGATTTTAATATATGTACTATATAGATATATCTTGCTGCATTACTTTCCTTTACAACAAACTGAAAACGAAAACAAACAATTAATAAAAATTAAATAACAGCTGCACCATAGATGTTGTGGAAAGACAGTTATAGGGACAGACATATGATCTGATACTTTGATTTCTTTTCAGTTTATCGCGAACAGAATAGGAAAAAAATGAGAACAAGGAAAATTAGTGCAAACCATTTCTTTCCACCCTCCAAAATTGAAGATTGTTGCTGGGGTACAAGATGAAATGAATCATTAGTTAAATTTCAGATATAAAATAGAAGTTGTGAAGTTCAGATCGAAAAAGAAACACTTCGTCTGAAAAACAACGTATACCTTGGGTGAAAAATATCCTCAATTCAGTCCCCAGGTTAGACGTCGTATTAAGGGTCATTTCATGTCAAGTAATCCAACGTTTTTTACCTTACGTTTTTGTATTTCTTTCAAATTTGGCTTATCAATTGTTCCTTTGGAAGCAATCAAAAGAATCAATTTTTGGATTTTTATCTCTTTTATTTTTTTATTTATGAGACTTTGAACTTCGGAAAAACCCTTGTTTTATCATATCTGCTTGAACATACTCAGCACCAAATACAGATGGAACGATTTGGTAAACGGCATTTTAAAGTACGTTAGTTGCCGTTTAATCTGATAGTACCAGGGGACCGAGCCCGCTCGGTTAAAAAAAAAAGAGATTTGTAAACTCGTGTTTTTTTCTAAAATGCGAAGTACTTATTTAGATAAACTTGAAAAGCATTTTTAAGCCTTTGGTTGCAATTATGCTTTTAAAACAGCCGTAATTTGTTTTAAAAAACACAACCTTATTTAATCCATACTCACCGTAAAATCACACCCAATTGCATTTTATTTGGCGCCTAAAGCGCGGGAGGGGTTGATGAGAATGGATGCAGAGTCCATGTTCTCCAGTACGCATTTGGTTCCAGTTGGTTTTGACTTTCACTTGACTTCACACTCCAAGGTTCCCCCGTACATACCACAACTCGTAGTTTAACCGGGATGGGGCCTTGAAGAGCGCTCTGTTCATTTTTGAACCAGGCCCAAGGGCCGAGCAAACCCTTGGCCCAGCATCCCCCAGAGGTATCGTTTCACTTGGAGGATTTTATGACCACGAACATTTTTAACGTCCCCCAGCCACCATTAATGAAGACGGTGGATCTTTGATCGGCTGGGCTTCCTCTATATGATCGGACCGGGACCCTCTGGTTACGAGTCCGACGACTTACCGATCGGACTACCGCGGCCCACACCCAATTCTAACTTTCTTTTGATCGATCTCTTTTAAATTTCAAAAACAATAAAATTCTAACGTGTTGCCAAAACTCGTTTGCCAAATACCATAAAAATTTAAATTTACGCTGATGTGATTAAATATGAAATCCATTGTTATAATAAAACGTGGTTGCTATGAAACAGTAACAATAAGAGTAATCATAAAGAAAATGGCGAAAGAAAGCTCGTCAAACTTCTAATGAAGGCACAAAAAACGGGTTTTTTGTGAAAACTTGAGTTTTTACAGAAAAAATGCCGATGTAGATGAACTCAAAAACCAAAACTTTATCTTAATACAAAATTTTATCAAAATCGTTAGAGCCGTTTTCGAGATCCGAAATATATATATACAAGAATTGCTCGTCTAAAGATATTAGATAGATGTCATTTTGTTTTGAAACTTAATATTTTAAGAAAATTGAGTTTCGTATTTATTGATTTTTTACCTGAAATATCTTACTAAACACTCTTGAGGAGGAAAAAAAGTGTTTGAAAACTAACTGTAACACTTTTATACTCAATTTTTAAATCGTACTTGAAAAGTAAAATAATCCGATTTTTATATCGTGTAAGTTACCATAAAATTGAATAAATGTCGCTGGACAATCACCACTGCTTTTATCCCATGGCTTTTGAATAAATGAAACAGCCTGTATAATACACTATCTAGTGAAGCCTTGCTTTAACATTTCAAAAAACAATAACAATTTAACGTTGCCAAATACCATAAAATTTAAACTCGCGCTGATGTGATTAACTATGAAATCCAATTGTTATAACAAAACGTGGTCGCTAGGAAACAGTAACAATGAGAGAAATCATAAAGAAAATGGCGATAAAGAAAGCGTCTCAAACTTACTTAATGAAGGCACAAAAAACGGGGTTTTTTGTAAAAACTGGCGTTTTTACAGAAAAAACGCCGACGTAGATGAACTCAGAAACCAAAACTCCATCTAAATACCAAGTTTTATCGAAATCGTTAAAGCCGTTTTCGAGATCCGAAATATATATATACAGGGTGTCCACTTCAATCGTGGACCAATAGCTAATTTCTAAACCGTTAGAGATAAGCATATAGTTTATTTGGGAAAACATCTCCAAATTATGAAAGGAATTTTGTGTCTATTCAATGTTTTTCAAAAAATCAAATTTTGAAAGATTTACGAAATTTAAATTTTTATACAGCCCCCCAATCCTATCAATCATATTTAGTAAAACATTCTTGACACTGTAACGTTTAAAACTAAAAAAAAATCACTCTTCTACGACAAAAATTGACCGAGTTATGACGTTTTGAAAAATCAAGATTTTGAAGGATTTCGCATACGGTCCCTTAAGCGATCTCTCGATGACGTCATGAAGCAATGCAAAATCTTGATTTTTCAAAACGTCATAACTCAGTCAATTTTTGTCGTAGAAGAGTGATTTTTTTTTAGTTTTAAACGTTACAGTGTCAAGAATGTTTTACTAAATATGATTGATAGGACTGGGGGGCTGTATAAAAATTTAAATTTCGTAACTCTTTCAAAATTTGATTTTTTGAAAAACATTGAATAGACACAAAATTCCTTTCATAATTTGGAGATTTTTTCCCAAATAAACTATATGCTTATCTCTAACGGTTTAGAAATTAGCTATTGGTCCACGATTGGAGTGGACACCCTGTATATATACAAGAATTGCTCATTTAAAGATATTAGATACAACATGACTAATTTTATTAAAAGTTTATTTTTTAAAAAATGAATTTAAATTTCAAATTTAAATTTCTCAAACATAAAATGATTTTTTTCCAAGAATTCTCAAAAATTCTTGTGTATTTTACCTTTGTTTGTACAAAGTTTTGGGTTGGGATCTCAATGGGATCATATTTTTTTGAGTTTTTTAATAAAATTGTATAGGGAAAAAATGATATTTTTTAGATTCTATTGATTTAAATACGAAGTCCTCTTGCTTGTGATGGTCTAAAAAGTAGTAAGTAAACATGGCTATGATTTAAGTCAGTTGGCATGAACTTGTAGATTGGTCAGGCTCCCCCCCCCTCCCTCCCCTTCCCAACCACTCTTTTTTATTTCAAAACTGTTTAAAATGTTAAAAACTCTTTTATACAAAATGAACAGCAAAATTATTTAAAGTTGGTAAATGGGTTTCCTTATTACTGGACGGAGCATCTCCCTTCCCCACACAAATATACCATTAACACTATTCTAATATGACGTCTAACCTGGGGATTGAATTAAAGATTATTTTCACTGTAGGTAAGTGAGCTGGCATGAGCTTGTAAATTAATCAGTCCCCCACACCTCTATTCCCGGCCCAAGCATTTTTTCCCCTAAACTGTTCAAAATAATTCAAAAAAAAAAAAAAACCTTTTTGATACAAAATGAATAGTAAACTTATTTAAAGTTGGTAAATGGGCTTCCTTATAACAAGACGAAGTACAACTCCTCCCCCACACAAATATACCATTAACACTATACTAATATGACGTCTCACCTGGGGATTGATCTTAGGATTATTTTTACTCTAGGTATATATTGTTTTTCAGACGAAGTGTTTCTTTTTCAATCCGAACTTCACAAAGTGTACTTCCATTCAATATCTGAATTTAAACTGATGATTCATTTCGTCCCTACCCCAGCACCAATCTTCAATTTTGAAGAGAGAAAAGAAAAGGTTCTCCCCACAAGATCATAGCAAACAGCAAAATAGCACTTTTTCCTTTGTTCTCGTAGAGTTTTCCCATTATTTTCACATAAAACTGAAAAGGAATCAAAGTACCAGGTCATATGGCAGTCCCCATATCTGCCTTTCTTTTCTCTTATTGGACAAAGCTCGAGAGCTAATAAGAAAGAGTAACAAACTGAAACACTACCAGACATCAGTCGAGACTAAGGCTTTGAAATGGGGGGAGGGTGGATGATAAAAAATAAAAGTCTGGAGAGGGGAAGGTAGGGTAGGGGGGTTGGAGCAATCTGTAAAGAAGTTAAACAACACGGGAGGTTATGCTCAAAAAAGCAGTGTTTGTTTAATCAAAATTGATTTTAATACATGTATATAGAGATATCTTGCTGTATTACTCTCTTTTCCAACAAAATGAAAAAGACAACAAACAATTAAAAAAAAAAATAAATAACAGCTGCACACTAGATGCTATGGAAAGACAGTTATAGGGACAGACGATCTGATACTTTAATTTCATTTCAGTTTTGTGCGAAAAGAGTAGAAAAAACAATGAGAACAAGTAGAAATAGTGCTATTATTTTGTTTGCTATGATTTTGGGGCGAACCATTTCTTTCCTCCCTCCAAAAGTGAAGTTTGGTGCTGGAGTAGGAGTTGAAATGAATCATAAGTTAAATTTCTTTGTACTGAATGGAAACACTTTGTGAAGTTCGGATAGAAAAAGAAACACTTCATCTGAAAAGCAATATGTACCTATGGTGAAAATAATCCTCAATTCAATCCCCAGGTTAGATATCATATTAGTATAGTGTTAATGGTATATATACAGGGTGGTCCTAAACTCATGGTACAAACTTTTAGGGTAGGTCAAGGGCATTGTAACAATGACTTTTTGTATAGGAATGTATAGTCGCAAGTGACGCGGTGAGTCGTAAACAAGAGAAATAAAAGGAAAGAAAAATGGCACGATGGGGCGCCAGCACACTTCAGCATTAATGTTCGGAATTATCTGAATACCACGTTTGGTGCTCAATGGATTGGGCGTGGTGGACCAGTCCCTTGGCCGCCCCGATCTCCCGATTTATCGAGCCTCGATTACTTTTTCTGGGGACATTTAAAGAATCTTGTTTATGAGACTCCAGTTGACTCAGATGAGGATCTCGTCGCTCGCATATCTGTAGCTGCTGCAAGTGTGCGTGAAATGCCAGGCATCTTTGAACGTGTACGCCAATCGCTCCACCGACGCTGTCAAGCATGTATCGCTACTGGTGGACGCAATTTTGAACACTTAATGTAAATATGACAATTGTCAACAACGCTTTGAATAAAATCTTTGTTTTTCCTTTCGGCTGTCATTTCCCCTGTTTACGCCTCACCACGTCACTTGCGACTATACATTCCTATACAAAAAGTCATTGTTACAATGCCCTTGACCTACCCTAAAAGTTTGTACCATGAGTTTAGGACCACCCTGTATTTGTGTGGGGGAGGGAGATACTTCGTCTAGTTATAAGGAAACCCATTTACCAATTTTAAATAATTTTGCTATTTATTTTGTATTAAACAGTGTTTTTTTTTTAACATTTTGAATAGTTTTGAAATAAAAAAGAGTGGTTGGGCAGGGGAGGGAGGGGGGGGGGAGAGCCTGACCAATCTACAAGTTCATGCCAACTGACTTCAAGCATAGTCATGTTTACTTACTACTTTTTAGACCATCACAAGCAAGTGGACTTCGTATTCAAATAAATAGAATCTAAAAAATATAATTTTTTCCTATACAATTTTATTAAAAAATTCAAAAAATATATAATCCCAGCCCAAAACTTTGTACAAACAAAGGTAAAATACGCAAGAACTTTCGAGATTTTTTTAAAAAAAATCATTGTTTTTTTTTTTTTTAAATTTAAATTTCATTTTTTGATAAATAAAATTTTAATAAAATTAGTCATGCTGCATATCAGAAGAAATCAGATCAACTAACGTACTTTAAAATGCCATTTACCAAATTGTTCTATCTATGTTTGGTGCCGAGTTATGGTCCCTTTTATGTTCCCTTATCCATGGAAAAACGAGGATTTTTCCAAAGTTCTAAGTCTCATAAATAAAAAAATAAGAGATAAAAATCTAAAAATTGGGACTTTTGATTACCTCCAAGGGTACAATTGATGAGCCAAATTTAAAAGACACAAAAATTTATTTTGACGAAGATTTTTTTCTTTCGTAGGGGGGAGGGGGGCTGACAGTGGTTAAATCAATGTGTTTGAAACGACGGGCATGGGCATTGACTGTGCTTCCAACTGGAATAGGTCACCGCATCTTTTCCCTTCAATGTCTTGCAAAAGGAATTCCTATACCAGTACCCCACACTTTTAATTTCTATGTAATACAGTCAACCTCGTTCAAAAATCAAATCGTCTTCACAGTAGTTTGTCTAATCCGAATATCGCCAATGTAGTCCGTCGTATCAATAAGTCCTTTTAAGCTTGTTCGAATCGACGAGGTTCGTTCTAGTGTAGTGCTAGCAAAATTAGTCACGACTTGTTTTAAAAGGCATCGCCGCTAATATCAGGTGTCGAGTGGATAGCGACAATCGCAATTTTGTTTACAAGATTTCCCATGATCAAAGTGCAGGCTATAAAGACGTCCATTACGAGAAGGATTAAGTTACCGTCGGTGTATTTTGCGGAACTAGTTTACCGACTTTCGTCGGATTACACCTCGACACAGCTGAACATCGCAACGACCACCCGATAATTGATGATATACAACGTTATATATACTATGCTAAAATACTGTAAAACTTAAAACTGGTGACTACACTTTAGTTCTTAGTAAGGATGTGATCGAAATGTCGTGGGTTTTTTCAGCGATATCAAAAGAAATTCCAACACCAGTTATTCGTATAATAACCTTCATTCTTGATTTTCTTCTCCTGTTGTGGATCAAGATATTTTTTTTTAACTATCAAAACTACCAATTCCGAATAGTGCATATGAAAAAATACGTCTTCACGCGAGCTTTCAAGAGTAATTTTCTTCTATTATCCGTCCCAAGTACATTTAACTGTTTCCTCACTTTTCATTCTGCTTTTACTTCCAACAAATGGCGCTGTTTCAGAATTTGACTGTTGCAATTTTCTTACTATACCATTCCTCTTTTGACATTACGCAGGTAGCGCCGCCATACACATTAAACTCTTCTTATAATCCTTTGGTTTTGTTTAATAACATTAATATTTATAAGGAAAGTCTTCTTTCATGGGTGTTGTACCGAATATCTGTACCTCAGAACCAGAACGACGTAAGTCCAAAAATGGTTATTTTCACTTCATTGCTGCATTATATGCAGAATCTCATTCCGCATCGACCCATCAGAACGTTATTCTGGAAATTAAATTCCTTCACAATTATTTAGCAGCATAAAAAGAGCGCGAGTCCCATCCTTTCCATGTATTCAACAATAGTTTTCACCTTCCCCTGAAAAGTTGCAAAAAAAGGACTTACGTTAGTCTGGTTCTGAGGTACAGATATAATGCAATGTGTTTGATCGTGGCAGCTATATAGAAGATTTTTGGCTTTTTTTTTTCTCTGACGCCAAATTTTTAGGCCCCATAAATAAGCTTTGGTGTTTTTCTGTTTTTTCATTGTAGCAAAAAATCAAACGACAGCCGAAAGTTTGCAAATGAAAAGCACAATAATGATACTCCAATCCTCCGTCATCACTGTTATTAAATTCTTGGTGCTTCACCCGGCGTTGGAAGGGCTGTCATCTCGTTTATTAATAACGATGTCAAGTGACACATTTACAAACTCAAGTTATAACGAAAGAAAAAAAGAAGCTTGAAAGCTCCCATCAGAATATTGACAGCAGTCGCTAAAACTCTGCGTCAGGCTTCGCACCAGCTAACTCGACTATCTCATCGCTTCCTAGGGAGGGAAAAAAGACACATGTTTAGCTCGGTTTTCTAAACAAAAGAGATCATATTTTCAGTTGAATTTAACCCATTAGTGCCTAGCGTCTCTTTTTAGGGACGGTCCAAAAAAGGGTATGAATTTCCCAAAAATGCACATTTCAACCAAATACAGGGTGCGGCAAAAAAACTCGGACAAAGTTTGTCACGTCCTGACACCAACACGTTTTACCGTATACAGCTAATTCTTTTTTCAGAAGATTCTATATGTTTTCCTGCATTGAGGAGTGCAGTGTCGATTTTGTACTCATCATTGTTGCTTTGTTTGCAGAATGACAGAAAGATGCGTTGCTATTTTTTTACTGTTTCGAGCTGGTAAACGTCAATTCGTTTGCTCAAAATTCCTCGACAGGCTGTTTCCGATGCAATTAGCCGGTACAAAGAGCTTGGTCATGACTTACGCCGTCCAGGAAGCGGAAAAAAATGGACCGTGAACACATTTTCCAACCGTAGGCTCATCAAGAAGCGAGTGCAGCGAAATTCGAGGGTCTCCACTCAAAAAATCGCTCGTGAGATCGAATCAGCGACCAATCAGTTCGGCGAATAGCTAAACAAGAACTCAAACTGAAGCCGTACAAGCTCCAAAATGTGCATCTTCTCACTGAAGAGAACAAGCGCGTGAGACTTCAAACATGTCGCCAGCTCAAACGTCGGGCCGCAGGTGAGCGGTGGATGCGCATCCTCTTCACAGATGCGAAGCTGTTCACTGTCGAACAGGCGCATAACCGCCAAAACGACAGAATCTAGTTCACTGAAGCTCCTGGCACATCGGCCATCGTCGAACACCACCAAAATCCACAATCGGTGCTGGTCTGGGGAGGAATTTGCGATAGCGGCAAGACTCCTCTTGCTTTTGTGGATTAAGGGGTCAAAATCAACCAAGAAGGGTATCACCGCAACATTCTTCAGGCCGTCGTGATTCTGTGGGCCCAGCAGTACTTTGGTGATGAGGATTGGATGTTCCAGAAGGACTCAGCGCCGGCTCACAGGCCCAAAACGACTCAGGACTTGTGCCGGACCATTTTTCAGACTTCATCTCCTCTGCGGAATGGCCCCCTACTCGCCGGATCTGAATCCTATGGATTACAGTGTGTGGTCCATTTTGGAGATCAGGGCCTGCGCTAAGCTCCACAAAAGCTTGGAGTCGCTGAAGCAGTCGCTTCTTTGAGAATGAGACCGATTGTCGCTGAAAGAGCTGCGGCCCATCGCTGAAAATTTCAAGTTACGTTTGGATTTGTGTATCACTGCTGGAGGAAGCCACTTCAAAACCGGCTGAGTATATTATTGTAAGAAGTCTATGTTAACATTATTAATTGTTGTTTTGCTTAATTTCTTTTATTTAATAAAATTATCACAATAAATCTTTGTCTGGGTTTTTCTGCCGCACCCTGTAATAGTGTTCAATTAGTACCTTGGTATTGTTTCAATTCGTTGTTAACAGATTGCAGCACATAACCATTGTAAAGTGTGCTTTATAGCAGTTTTAATGTGATCTTTATCAAAAATGACTTCGTTCACAATCTCAAGAAAAAAAGCTAAGTTTTCAATCTTATTCCCAGCTTCCCAGTTTATGTTAATGGCTGATTTTATTTCTTCTTATAAAATGTCTTTTTCAATATATCGTAGGCAGAAAAAAATGTTAGTAAAAAAAGTATGTACCCTCTGGGGTCTATCGTAACTTTTAAGGGACTATTTTCCTTTCCTTAATTAAAAAATTATTTTTTAGATAATATTTTTTTTAATTATTTTTCCTGTCCATTAAACACTGTTTGTAACCAGTACACAAAATATCTTTGGAAAAAAAATGTCAGACATTAATGGGTTAACATCAGAATAAGGACAGCAATCGCTAAAAACTGCACTAGGTGGTGCACGGACTATCCTTAAAATTTAAAATCCCAAAAGGACAACAGTTCTTAAATTAAGTCTATATTTCTCTTAAAAATTGCTATCCCTCATATTGTACCCTGCTCTGCATTGGCATATTCATTGTTGATTGCTTTTTGGTAATTATTCAAAATTCTGCACATGATTTTTACGGATTTCACAATAAACATACCGTTTGTTTCATTCCAAAATCGTAATTTGTTTGCGAGATATTCAATTTGAAAATCAGGGAATCCTTTGCTGAACACCCTGTAGCATCCCCTGACATTAATTTGAATTTTGACATCTTTATTTAAAATTACGTTTTTAGCAATTACGATAGGTGCAATTTTCAGAAATAAGAAAGAGTGGGACCTTGTCGCAATTCGAGATTGGGAAAAACATATTTTTATTTCAAGGGGTAAAATTCAAATTAATACAACTTCTGAACACTAAAACTCTCGAACTTTCCCGAACATTAGGAGTGGTTTTCTTTAACACCTGAATTGGTTACCGATAAAAAGATATAAAAAAATTTTTATCAATTCTCAACATTATTCTTATTTTTGAATAAATGGACTTTCCCCGGTTTTAAAATAAAAGGCTCAAGAATTCACATTTTGAAACATGGACGTTTTTTCTAAATTCATGTTTTGAATAATCGTCTACTAATAAGCGTGCTATTTGTGAAGCAAAATCTAATATTCAGCTAGCAAAACTTTTTTCATATTTTCATCTAATTTACTCTATCGTTTGATTGGTGATAGCTTTAATTTTTCAATATTATGGCTTCGATGGAAAAATGAAAACATTTGATTTTCATTTCTGCAATTAATGCGTCTTCATGCAATTCATTATTTTGTGGGAAAAAGGAATGTCGATTTCTTCAAAAATATATTTGGAAAACAAGAATCTGCAGAAATGCACTAGCATGAAAATCGGAGTCGATTCGATTTGCACGAAGTGCCAAGCAACCATGTTAGTCCAGTCAAATTAGACATTAAAATTGCAAATCGCGATGTAGCTCTGAATTTTTAATATGTTGTTTGGGTCCCTTAGGGTAGTATAAATCTAAGTTTGCATCTTTCTAAAACCTGTGCTCGCTGCGAAACTCGCGAAATTTTCGGACATTTTTCAGTTCTTCCTTTATAACTTCTAAACTATGCAACTTTTGATTATACATTTGAATACCCATTTCGAAAAACACTAAATTTGCAACAATTGAAGCTCAAGTGGAGTTCTGTAGGACGAATAGTTTAGGAAATATCGTACTTCGAAAAATGGATTTTTGCTTGAGTGAGCGTGACTTGAGCTTAAATTGCTTCAAATTTAGTGTTCCTTAAAATGGGTATTCACATGTATAGTCAAAAGTTGCATAGTTTAGAAGTTATAAAGAAAAAACTGAAAAATGTCCGAAAATTTCGCAGTTTTTCGCGAGTTTCACAGCGAGCACAGGTTTTAGAAAGGTGCAAACTTAGATTTACACTACCCTGGAACCAAACAACATATTAAAAATTCAGAACTATATCGCGATTTGCGATTTTAGCTCTTTTTTTTTTTTTGCATAGATTGACTGGACTGTATGGCGAAACTGGTTTTTTCATTATCTCTTTTTCTCTTGTAAATAAAAATAGATAGATTTTCCGAAGTTTTTTAAATACCTTTTTTAGTTATTTATTTTCTTACGTCTGCAGAAACGAAATACATGTGACACAATTCTTCACTGGGAATACACAGGAAAGCGAATAATGATGATAGGAAAAACGGCGTTCAAGGCAAAACCTCGACAAAAACCATGTGATCCTAAGAACAAATTAGAAAATTCCATCTACGTGCAAAGCTAAAATCATACGTCTATTTCAATTTTGGCTCTTTGCCGCAATTGCCGGATGCCCATTTCAAAATTTGCAAATTGAGAGAAAAAGAAACTTATTTCTGTTGGCACCTCAAGGTATTTTATTAGCAAATGTAAGCCGTAGTAATATAATTTTAATGCATTGAAGAATTTTATGTTTTTTTTTTCAAATTGTATAATCAGGGGCGCACCAAGGTTAATTTTTTAGGAGGAGGAAAATTCTCATTTTGTCGAAATGTGCCGAGTGATAAAAGTTAAAAAAATACATAAAACCTTTTTCCCGGGGAAAAAAAGTGCGATATTCCTGCAAAGAGAATGTTAAAAGATAAACTTCGCCCCCACCCCTCCCACAGATCACTGATGATCGTCTAAAATATTGTTTTTGAGACTTGAATGACAAAAAAAAAATTCTGACATTGCGTTTTTAGGACTTCAATTTCGAAAAATTACTATCACGTCCTTGAAAGTCATCTCATTCCCCAAAAAAGACAAAATTAGCCTACATGTGCATTTTGAATTTTTTTTTTTATATGGGAGCACTTGACTCCCCCCCCCCCCTCTTTTATCCCTTAACATCAACCACATCATCTAGAATTCCGTTCTGAGATAGAAAATTTTGAACAATTCCGGAAGGCAACCACCCCATAACGTTAACTAGGATCGTTTGAAATTGTATTTGTAGAACTTTCATTTTATAAAATTACAAGGGAACGTCAAGGCTTTTTTCTTTTCGATAACGGGTAGCAAAAAGTCTACAATCGTGATATAGAGATTTTTATTTCGAAAAGTTTTCGAAGGAAGATTCCTCGAAATCTCTTCATTACTTCGAACCTAGTCGATCAAAGATCCACCGTCATCACTAATGGTGGCTGGGCGACGTTAAATAAGGGTCGTGGACACCAAGTATTCCAAGTTAATCAATTCCACTGGGGGTACCATGTGCTTGCTCGGCATCTGGTCTGGATCAGCAAAAAAAAAAAAAAAAAAAAATAGTGCACTCTTCAGGATCCAATCTTGGTTAAACCACGACTTGTGGTTGGAACGGGGGACCCTGAAGAGTGAAGCGTTCGCTTCCTTGTATAATTATTAAAAGTACTTAAAAAATATGGTTCCATTTTTTCCCTAATTATTTTTATCACCCGGCAAGCAAAATCAGTAAATTAAGTAAAACAGATCGAAATATTTCGGTATAATTAAAATGAAAAAAATTGTACTAAATTCAACTTTCGATTCTTTTCATAGTGAAAGCGATAAAAAATGGAACTGAAGCTAAACAGGCAAGACTTTTCATCATGAGAAATGAGAAAATTTGCCAGCAATCTAAAAAATTAAAACTGAAGTAGCCACACACATTATTACTTTTTTTTTTTTGCTTTCAAAGAGGAATGTTTAATAGTTTTGGTAATTTTAATCAAGACGTTGATACCAGACTGAGATATAATTTTGTTAATCGCTTCGCCTAATTTTCAAAGGTAAAAAATGTATAAAAAAAAGATTGCAGTACACACATTCACAAACAATTTATATTCATTATCTGGTGTGTATGTTACAAAAAAATATTGCCTCTCTAAATTTGCTGAATTGTCAGTCTGAATGAGCCGAGTGAGCAAAATATTTGGGAGGTCCGGGTGACGTTCCTTCGGAACGCTCCTGCGGCTAATACGAGCACACGAATTGTCAAAAGCGAGCGCTTTCTACCACCAGTTTTTTTCCAGAGCAAAAGGATTATTTATAAAAATCGCTTAACTGGCAGTTATGCAAAAGCTTACGTGTCTCATCTACAAACTCATTCACCTTGGGGCCCCCCAAGCACTCATACACATTCTTACCTCCTACCTCGTTGGTAGGCATTTTGTCGTTCGTGTCAAAAACACCAACTCAACAAAACGGCCAATAATGGCTGGCGTCCCGCAAGGGTCGCTGCTTGGTCCGTTATTGTACAATATTTATACGAGCGACATGCCAAAACACCCCTCAACAAGTATTTCCTGCTATGCAGACGATACTGCAATCCTTGCTCACGACCGCTCCTTTATTGGAGCGCTCCACACATTACAAGAACACCTGCACGCACTCGAAGCCTGGCTTAAAATCTGGAAAATTAAAGTCAACGCAGAGAAATGCAAAGCTATCAACTTCTTTCATAATAAAATACCCCCCCTTGATATCATCTTCATGGGGAAAACCATACTCTGGACCACTAATTATAAATATTTAGGCATCACCCTCGATTTGAACCTTACGTGGAATCTTCACATTCGTGAAATCCACAAAAGGTTTCAAATTCGCAAAATTCAACTTAATCCCCTTATAAATAGACGATCCTGCCTTAGCATGGATAACAAACTACTGATCTACAAGTTATATCTTAGACCATTGCTGACCTACGCGTGCCCCATTTGGTGCATGACTGCAGTCACCAATTTCCAAATTTTATCCTCAAGCCAGCACATAATGCTTAGGCAGATCACTAATTCCCCCTGGTTTATTCGGAACGAAGCCATAGAGAGTGAACTGCGCATTCACTCTCTCAAATTCTTCATGTTTAAACTTTCGCAAAAATTCTACGACAAAATCCAGTTTGTGGAAAATTTGCTCCTTAATGAGCTACCCTCCTATGATCACAGCGATCCGATACACAGGCGAAGACCAAGAGCTGTTCTTAATTTTTATCCAGCACCCTTCCCGCAATAGCGGAATTTCCCCCCCTTTTTTAAATTTTTAAACTTATTACCATCTGCTACCCAATGCTCAGAATGAGGAATAATACCCATATTACCCATTTTTTCGCTCCTGTATAGAGGAATGGCTACTTCCCTCTCTTGGCGCTAGGCGGCGCCACAGCACGGCATAACACCGCCGGCTTACCAGCCGACCAATCCTGGTCCACCGCTGCTTTCCTGGGCCTGCCCAACCAGCTTTCCACTTTCCTCCCATCACCAACATATTACCCTTCATCCAAGTCAGTTCTTTTGACATTCATCTACAGGAGATTACAGGCTACTGGCCTAAGCGCTCCAGAATTGATCCCATTGTCATTGTCAAAAGCTTACGTCAAAACATGCATATTTCCCCTGTGTTTCGTTAACATTCGGGGGAATGTTAAAAGGGAACACTTAAAGGACATAAATTCAGCAACCGTCAAAAGTGGATTCTTCAGAAAAAGAGGATTTATATTAATAACTTACTTAAATTTCAAATGGATACTCTTAAAATAGAAGTCAAGCTTTCATGAATTATAAATGGACGCAAAAATGTTGTTTTTCATTTATTTGTTTAGTATTTATTATTCAGTGTTAAAATTTCCATATTTTCTGCCAATATCCTTTCCCTTTTATTTTCTAAGTGAAGGGGCTCCGATTGATTAAAAAAATTAACTTGCAATGTAGAATTTCTTTTCGCGGAAAGTTTTTACTGTCTTACTCTGCCTAAATGGATAAAAGTTGAACTTTATTTTGTACCCTTCGCATTGCGTAAGAAAACATGATGATGATGATGTCGTGTCTACGGATTGTGCTAAATATTGTCGAAGGTCCGAAGGACCGTAGCCGCTAACTTCGGTGCCTCAGGACTGTAGAGGGTCTCTTGCAGGAGATCTCTATCTGGCAGCAAACCGAGTTTCAAGATCTCTGCAGTAATGCTTGGGCATTCGAAGATGTGTCTTGGTGTGAGTTGGGTGTCTGGGCAGTTCCTGCAGAAAGGATAAGTCCTTGTCCCGTCAGGAAACATTTTCATTCCTTTATAATGTTCTGTTCTGAGACGGGCGAGAAAACATAAAAGACCAATATTCTGCAGAGAGTCATTACTGAACTTGTTTTTCTTCTTAATACAATATTTTATTTCGTACTTCTCGATGCATATAAAATAACTAGAAAAATTTAATTTAGAAAACGAATTATTTTATTTCTTTATTATCCATTTATTTTTTTCAGACTGTAATTTGTCATACTCAAATTAATGTGAAGATAAATTTAGTTTGATTATAATCGAAGACAACTTGAAATTTTGCTTTGTTTCTGTGTTGTGTACGAATCACTCTTTCGTATATACATTTTAAATCTCAAAGTTTATTCAGTACAAATTCATCTGAAGATGAAATTGATGCAGTGAAAATAATGACACAATAACTGTCTACTTCCACTGTCTTCAACTAAAGCTTTTCGTCTCTGAGCTAGCAGCGTTTTCGAGACAGAATTTTAAGACGTCTTGCTCTTTAATATATCTTTCCCATTGCCTTTCTAAGCAGCAATCCTGGGTGTCTGACGTCCGAAAGTGGTTGCGTGTTTTCGGCGCATCACACCTTTTGCTGGTAAAAATAGTGATTTTTAAACCATTTTAGGGCAGTTATTAGCTTAAAAAACCTAAAGAAAGTTATGTAATATATCAATGGAAAGCTCTTTTTTTTTTAACCTTTGCATTGGTTTTTAAGTTTTATTCTACTATGATGAGAAAAGAAGTTGCAGTCATTTGAATGTCAAAATATTTTGTTTTTCGCACTTTTAAAGTTTTCTCACAGCTCTGTATTTTGTACTATTTTTAATGCAAGCAGGGAGTCGTATTTAAAGGGTAAACCTCCTCCGAAAATGTTCAAAACTATTACAAAAATCCTTTTCTTAGTTTCTTACTAAAAAAAATATTATTGCTATTTTATTTTAATCTTCTTATTTGAAACTGCATATGAAAAATGAAATTATCCTTATTGAATAATAGTACAAATTAACTGTTTTTCCTGCAGTATTTATTTTCATTGTGGTTATTGCTAACATAATTTCTGAGCAATGTACCTTTCGATTCGAATTTTATTACAAGTTTAAAAAAAAAAATCTTCAAGTTTGTTAGTACAGTCGACGCTCGATATAACGACCGTCTCCGTCCTACAGAAAACGGTCTTTATAACGAGTGGTCGCTATAAGAGGTAGAACATACTGTATATTGGGATACAGTTGAGGGTTTTCTCACCGGTTGTTATATTAGGATGGTCTTTATAACGTTTGGTCGTTATAACGAGCGTCGACTGTACCAAACTCTATGTTTAACACACCTTATAAGTGTCGAAATATAGAAATTTCAAAAGTACTCATTCGAATACGCGTACATGAGTTAACTCATCCATCCAGATTTTTTTTTCTTTATTCAGAAGATGAGTCTTTTTTTTTTACAGTTTTTCATGTTAATACTATTGTAACAAAATTCAACAGAATATAGAACATGAAATGAAATGTTATTTTCTTTATAGATTTAATGAGAAATAGGTTTGGTAAAACCCTCCCCGAAACTAAGCTCTGCTTACGGCCGGCCCTGAATGTAGACATATAGCATTTTTAATGTAGACATGTTTCATATAAATCCTTCACACCGAATTTTGTTAAAATCGGAAATGGCGAGAATAGTAATAGCTACACTTTTTATTGGTTTGATGTAAGTGATGTTAGAATTATAACTGAGCATGAATTAAAGAGGTTTTTCCCTCAGCAAACTTCAAATAGGCGCTGATATTAAGTGTTTCCAATTTTTTTAAACCTAGGGTAAGTGCTCCAGTAGTCGGCTGAAACTTTTAACTTGAAACTTTTTATCACAGCAGCCCAAAAGCAAACAGTTTTTTTTCAAATTGCATGCTATATTTTAATAACTTTTCCCAATCCTCATTTTTATAGGATTTCACTGAAGTATTGCCTGACAGTGCGAAAGCGCTTCATCGAGTCATTTGGGTATATCTCATCGCATATAGGGTAAGTGCTCCAGTAGTCGGCCATTTAAGAGATCTTTTGTTGATCTTGGCTAACCTAGAACTTTCAGCAATCAATACAGAACAAAAACAAGGTAAAACTTTAGAATGAACCTTTCTGATAGTGAATCACCTACTTGTTTCAGAAATTAAAAAAAAAATTATGTTAAAATCCAAGCTGTTGTCAACACTAGTAAATGCTCCAGTAGTCGGCCATAGAATCATCTTAGCTGAAAAAGAAGCAGAATCGCAATCTTGGATGACGGGCACACCATTCAAAATGAAATGACTCATTACTAATTCAAAAAAGGTACCGAAAACTTGACTGCCACTGGTTGATGATTGAGGATAGGTACATGAATGTGTGAATGCGTCATATTTGATTTTGAATTAAAAATGTAACATTTATGAGGAGTTTCATGTCATTGTGGCCGACTACTGGAGCACTTACCCTATAATTAATTTTATTTTGCCAAAACTGATCTTAATCGGCTGCATCATGTTTATCCAACACTACTTTATGTGTGAAAGCAAAAAAAAATTGCCTAATGGCTTTTAATGAATTTCACAGACATAACTGTTTTGTGTGCATTCCGCTTTTTAATTTTCTGTGTCGTGCACATTTTTAAGTAAGTAGATATCTCGTGGATGGATATACAGTGAACTCTCACTTATACGCCGGCCCAAGGGACCAACAGAAAAAGGCGCATAAGTGAGAGAAAAGTATAAGTGAACAAGCCTATTTATAGGACTAAAACGCAACATAGTTTCTATATTAAAGGGACATATTACTACGGTTTGACAATTACTGTAACCAAGGCTTCACTAGATAGCGTTTTATACAGGCTGTTTCATTTGATCAAAATCCTTGGGATAAAAACGGTGGTCCTTGTCCAGCGACATCTATCGAATTTTATGGTAACTAAATTTATATACAAATCAGATAATAAAAGACAAAATTAAAAGTTAATTTGTTGGTGACAATTTTACAATTTGACATTCAATTCTATATTAATATATTTTAACGTTATGTAATAGCTCGTTCGATTTGTTGGTTTATTCTGCATTTTAACGGCTTGTTTTAATTAGTTAGCGAATTATTTTTCATTTTAATTGACTTTAATTATTAATTAACTACGAAACGACACTGGCACCGCAGAGCGATAAATGGCGAATCTATTCGCTAAGCGAGCCAATACTACCAACGGGTTGGTTGCCATAGAACTTTTTAAAATTCAGTCCACTGTTCGCCATAGTACAGTTGGTCGTCACATTATTGTAGTTTGGTTTATTTTTTTTTCGTACTTATATTGCTCTTTAGTACCAAGCGATTATATATGCTCATTTCGTTGTTACTAAAAAAATAAGTATGTTTTGTTGTAAATCGTCTCTCCGTTGAACTGCAATCGCTTCATTGCAGTACATTCATTCTGGGGCATCAAAACGAAATGTCTCGACGAATCGATTCGCCATTTATCGCTCTGATGCATAAACGCTGTCAAAATGAACATCTGAGCTTTTGCGTCGCAATTAAGATCGTGTGAGCAACAATAATGAAACAAAATAGTAAATAGAACAATATTATTTCATTGCTACATTTTTTATTTATCGGCTGCGAATTTAAGCGTATATTTTATTAATGCAGAGATGTCAAAATTGCACGCCATTGCTATCTGTTGCTAATTCGAAGAAAGTAAACAGATGAATGAATGTCGTATGACTAAATCATGAGTTGTGACTTTACCTGAAAAGGGAATTTATTTCCCCTAAAAAGCAGTACTAATTAAGGCCTTCGGCATCAATTCAGTCTGTACTCCACTTCAGTTAACTATATCAATATTTTTTAAACCTTAAAGGTAGGATAAAGATCACTTTTTACAGCTGAAACAACCCACTTACCCTTTCCTCGGGGTTAAGCTAGCCCCACACGTCATTTTTTGAAGAATACTACAGTTAAGAATATTTAAAGCAGTTTTTTAGGAAATAATGCTGAACTTGTCCAAGATAAAATGTCAACAAGTTTTAACTGCAATACACCGCCAACTTGTTCATTTCGATCCATGGACTGCAGTTTCGGGCTTATTATACCGTCATCAGCATGGAATACGTGCTTTGCTTTAAAACTGTTGCATAAGACTTCAAAACCGAACTGTTCTAAAAAGGGGTCCCACTTACTCCAACCAACCCTTTCACTCTGTGTCACTCTCGTCCTTGTGACGCATAATTGGCGTCATCCAGTTGTTTCCTGTAATTTGCATATTATTCGTGAAGATGTGTGTAGCCATTTTACGGTTGATTTATTTATTTTGGAGTTCGATTTTCTGGTGATTCTGAATTACAGGGTGGTTATAAATTAACAGGAGGTGTTTGGAGCCCTATATCTCGCGAACTACTGGGCGAAATATTGCCGAATTTCGTGAGCGTGCATATTAGACCATGGGATTTTGATTTCATGAATAAAAAAATTAGTTTGAAAAATCACCACCAGGGGCAAATTTGGCGCTGTAAAAGTGTATTATTCTGATTATCGAAGAATTAATTGCGACTGACGAAATACGCATCCAATTTATTTGCAAAAATGACTTTTTTTGTCACAAATGTGGTTCGATATGATCGCCATTGTAAAGTTGTAATAAACTGCATACGATGCACAACATTTTCTACGGCAGCTCGTAACATATCAGAATGGATTTCTTGATGAGAATGCTCCCAGTCCGTCATTTTACAGATGATTGCTAAACGCAACGCGTTTATGCAAATTTTTGCATTCTATTTGGTTAAAAGGACCGCTATTTTGTTCGTGGTGATTTTTTTTTAATAGAAAATTCTACGGCGATCATATTAAACCTCATTTGCAAAGCACAATCATTTTTACTTGGCGAAATTGATTTATACAGCGTCTTTTCAAGTTTAATTCACGATATTCAGTGTAATACACTTTTACAGCGCCAAATTTCCTCCTGGTGGTGATTTTTTAAACTAATTTTTTTATTCCAGAAATTAAAATCCCATGGTCTAATATGCCCGCTCACGAAATTTGGCAATGTTTTGCCCAGTAGTTCGCGAGCTAGAGGGCTCCAAACACCTCCTGTTAATTTATAACCACCCTGTATTTTAAATTTATGGACATGAGTGTTCGATTGAGTCACTTGGCTGCAGTCCTTGAATAGGAAAACTCTAATTCGTAGGAAATTGATTAAAAGTTTATTTTATGTTGATGCTCTTAGTTTGTCCACCAGTTTCTTAAAATTTTTACGGCTTTTAACTGTCGGTTGCTCATTTCTTCAACACGGTTGGTTATTAACAACAACTCTTGATATTCTGCCTATCCTAAGTTGTAGATAGGTGGAGAGAAAAGATAAAATGTTTTAGATCAATTGGCTGATCTAGTAGTTTAAGTTTATCGCAGACTTGCATTTTGGTGAAAAAGCATACTACCTACTCTGATTGAACATGCGCATTTTTGACAAAGAATTTTATCTTTTCTGGGGGAGAGGGGGGGGGGGGGTGCTGCTGACATTGGGAAAGCAATGTGTTTAAGACGTCGGGCATGGGCATTAGGGTGTATCACGAAAATTTTTTTTGGGAGTTCAAAATTTCAAGTTGATAAAAAGTTGTCACTATGTTCACATAGTTACCAAAAAAAATTATTTTGAAAAATATTTTAATGAGCCAGGATGACGTTGAAGTTTCAAGTTTTTAGTAAAAACGATGA
This sequence comes from Uloborus plumipes, assembly GCA_038373865.1. Lineage (NCBI taxonomy): Eukaryota > Metazoa > Arthropoda > Arachnida > Araneae > Uloboridae > Uloborus > Uloborus plumipes. Next base: position 43,789 of record JAXGGA010005825.1, read on the forward strand.
TTTGTGGTGTTTCAAAGTCTTCCAAATAAAGGGAAATGCAAAGTAAGTCTCTATATGTTTTATTTCATTTTTGATTTACTTTTTAAAATTATAGCGCATGGAATTTTTGGGTATAATTTTAGTGTTTCGAGGAGCAATTTTTTTTTACATACTTAAATTTATTTTAAAATTCCAGTTATGATTTAATTTCATTTATATGTATGCAAGTAATGATATATATCAATATCATAAGTTTATTTTGAAAATGATACGCAGGGAACTTTTTATTTTTTGCTCATTTACGTCAATTTTAATTACAAATTAATTAATAAAATCTGTTAATTTTTATATATTTTTATGAAACTTTAGGGAAAGTTATATAATAGTAATGTGAATGTATGTGCAAAATTTCCAGACAATTGAATAATATTTAAAAAAATTTTTTTTGAAAGTCCACTGTCCCCTTAAGTAAAACAGATAGAAATATCTCGGTATAATTAAAATGATAGAAATTGTACTAAATTCAACTTTCGATTCTTTTCATAGTGAAAAAGATGAAAAATGGAACTGAAGCTAACCAGACAATACTTTTCATCATGAGAAGTAAGAAAATTTGCAAGCAATCTAAAAAATTTAAACTGAAGTAGCCACACATATTATTACTTTTTTTTTTTGCTTTCAAAGTGCAATGTTTAATAGTTTTGGTTATTTTAATCAAGACGTTGATAACAGAGTGCGATATAATTTTGTTAATCGCGTCGCCTAATTTTCAAAAGTAAAAAATGTATTAAAAAAAAGATTGCAGTACACACATTCACAAACAATTTATATTCATCATCTAGTGCATATGTTACAAAAAATATTGCCTCTCTATATTTGCTGAATTGTCAGTCTGAATGAGCCGAATGAGGAAAATTTTTCGGAGGTCCGGGTGACGTCCCTTTGGAGCGCTCCTGGGGCTAATACGAACACGCAAATTATCTAAAGCGAGCGCTTTCTTCCACCAGTTTTTTTTCAAAGCAAAAGGATTATTTAAGAAAATCGCTTAAACGGTCGTTACGTGACAGTATACGTACTCCAAACATGCATGTTACTCCTGTGTATCGTTTATATTCAGAGAATGTTAAATGAACATATATTGATTTGATCTGCCAGCAACCGCCAAAAGTGGATTCTTCAGAAAAAGAGCATTTATACGGAGCCGTTGCGAATCACAGTAACTTTTTCTCTCCCCGGGTCGCACACTGACTGTAGTCCTCCGCGCTCCGCATTAAATCGAAAGAACGCTTTCACCCTACCTTTCGCTTAAAAATAGGAATTTATTGTACAATACACATGTTACAACACCATTTTTTTTTTGCTGATTTACATATTAGCCTAATCAATGTGGAATGTCTAATAATCACATTGAAAAATAAAAATAATAAGTAAAAATACTTGAAATATATTAAGTTTGCAAGTTCCGCGCTTTCCAAATCATGTTTTTTTTTTGAAAACTGTTAAAAAATATTATTGATACCCACCCAATCCGAAGTAAAATGTTTAGTCGTAAGATTTTTCATAAAAGCTATATCAATGTATTTTTGTGTGTTTGTTCATACAAATCTAGTTTTCGTCGGATTTTTATCAAACTTGTCACAGAAGTTCTTTAATGCACTAGAATTCACATAGGCAAGGTTTTGAAATTTTTAAAAAATCCAAATAGCTCAAAATTCAAATTTTTCTCTAGAAAAGGCCATTTCCTTTAATTTTCAGTTTCTAGAGTAATAGAGAAAAGCCTTTAAGCATACAAATTGATAAACTTTAACACATTTAAATATGAGTATTTTCCAACAAAAATTACGATTCACAATGAATTATCAATTTAAGACTCACCTATTTTTTCCGGGTAATAAACAAGTATCAAATAAATAAATGAGGAATAAATAAACCCTTAGTTAATGTAATATCCTCCTGTTATGACACATTTTCGTAGTAAAGTTCTGTATTAAACTTTTTGTGACTTGAAACAGAGGAGATATGAAAATAAATCTCTTCCTGCACGTCTCGCAGCAGTCCGCTCTGAGAAAGATATTTTTTTAAGGCTTTTGACAGGTGGTCACGTTAATGTGACAGGACAGTGTACTTTTCATTCATGAACTCTCATCTTTTACACTGAAAAGGAGCTCTTAATAGTTTCCAAACACGTTTAAGCAATTTGTATTGAGACGTTTATGCTTTGTAATGTGATTATTAGGTGGATTTCATTATTTTAATCTTTGAAAACTGGTTCTAATTCAAGAAATGATGAAGATATGGGTATTTTAGTGAAGCCTTTTGTTGTAACTTTAGCCACCCCCACGCCCCCCTGCACTATTTTTAGGAGTGGCAACATCTGAATTCGTACTCCTTGTGCCTTTCAGAAAAACTGACTATCTTAATTGCATCACAAAAATCTCACGGGAATTAAAATTTGACCACTTGCTCCTTCAGTATCCATTTATAACGAACATTGGAAAAGAAATAAAAAATCGTTAACGGTAGAAAAAAAATTAACGAAATATATGATTCAATGCCCTGGTTGTAGTTCTTGAATAGGAAAACTTTGATTCGTCAGAAATTGATTAAAAGTTCATTTTTATTGATGTACTTTGTTTGTCCACCAGTTTTTAAAAAATTTTACTGCTTATTAGTAAAGATTGCTCAAATCAACAATAGTCGATCTCTGATGGCTTAAATTCCCAATAACTGCCTTTCTAAAGCTCTAGAATGACAAACATAAGATTATTCATTCATATGTAATTTCAATGTGGTCTAAAGTAGGACGCAATTTAGAATTCGTCCGAGGTCAGTGTGCCCTCTACCTCCCAGTCATAATGGTGATTAGGGGTGCGACATCGAAGGCAAAACATCGATGTTTCAAGACATCGATGTATCGAAATAAAGACATCGATGGTGTTGATACATCGACCAAAAAACATCGATGTTTTCAAACATCGATGTTTCAAAGCATCGATCTTTTTTTTTATGAAAACTGCTAAAACATTTAAATGTACAGTAATATAGTAACTCCCCAATACATTGCGCCTCTTTATATCACTCAATTAGATTTATCTTTTGTCTCCTGAAAAACATCAACCTTATGATATCGACGTCAATTATAGAAAACTTTTTTAGTGAGATAGATACTGCAACTGTTGATTAAGTGTATAACTTTTATTTATCGTATATTTTTATGAAACATTTTTGTTGAAATGTAAAACACAGTTATCGAAAAACATTTCTAAAGCAAAAGAAAAACAACGATGTTTTAAAATCGTTGACCGTAAATCATCGGTAGTAATTAAAAAAAAAAAAAAAAACTATTTCAATACGATAGATATTGCAATTGTAAAGATGAATATTTTTTGTTGCATATTTTTATTGCTTTTTGCTGAAGTCCAAAACACACATCGAAAGAAAGAAAAACATCGAACGCGAAACAGTGACCATTAAAAGACATCGACCTTAAAACATCGAAGGTAACTATCAAAAATGTCTTCTAACAAGATTGATAGTGCAACGGTTGATTAACGATATAACTTTTGGCCACATATCTTGATATCTTTTTTTTTTTTTTTTTTTGCTAAAATATAAAACATTCACATAAAGAATAATAATGAAATAAATAAAATTAAAAAAAATGGCGAAAGGGTCATTCCATTTTAAATCAACAAATGGGGTGCGCATCACCATTTTTGATTTTGATGAAAATTTGCATGTGTATTCCTTTTACTTCCAAGAGCTCAAAATAGTGTTCATTTTATTTTTAAAAAATTTACCCTTTGATATATAGTCCCTTTATGTTGTTGGCAACAGCGAAAATCGGGCGTTTTGATGCTTTGCCTTATGAACTATAACTTTTTTTCTATCAAAGATTTTGAGCTCAACTATAGCTCATTGGAAAGCTAAGAAAAATATCTTTTTGTATATGCTATCAATAAATTTCAGATTAAAAAAAAATACTTATTTTTTCAAGGTCAAAGTTCACGAAGAAAATGACGTTTTTTACTACTTTCGAACAGTAAAAAACCCATGAAGGGTTCAAAGTAACAAGCCGATTTTTTCATCATATATTCATAGTCATGGTTACTTACTGTATAAAAAAATTGGCTTGTTATTCCACCCCCTTTATGAGATATGCCCCCCCAAAGTTGTAAATTTTTAAAAAAATCCAATTTTCAACGCTAAAAAAATGCATGTGGGGGGCAAGATAAAAAATTTTTTATATGTGGTATTTTAAGTATTTTTTACCAGCTTTCTAATAAAATAAAAGTTGCTTTGTTATTCAAAGGCGTTTGGCAGATATAAGGGACTGAACTTTCAAAAAATTGCACAAAAACAACACGATTATTTTCATTTTTTTAAATCTTTTTTTTTTATTTAAATGTAATTAACCTACCTTAGAAGCAAAGATACCTTATTCTTTGCCTTAAATGCTAAAAAAAGACTAAGAAGAGCAATGAAGAAACATATTTAAAGTGTAATAAGATAATTTAATATTTTTAACTCCTGGGAATATAGAATACCACTAAACTTGTCTGATTTTTAAACATCCGATTGCTACCTACAACAGGACTGAGCATTTCTCAACTTGTCCAGGTTTGTTGATACCATGTGGTCATCCTTGTTCTGACTTGCTCTCACATGTGTATCTTAGTTGTCTTTCAAATTCTGAAAGAAGTAGGTTGTTGAGCTAGTGTTTCTGCTGTAAAATCTTGTGAAGCTGATGTGATTTCTTTTCATTTCAAGTTCGTTCATATTCACAGAATGTTTTGTTAAAGGTAAAAGAAGAAATTCTTTAGATTCCTTAAATATAAATTTAAATTTGTCTTTCTACATGTAAACTGTGAATAAGTTATGGATAACCCTAAATGCTCCATAGGAGTTTTTGAGAATGATGATTGTAATATTTTAAGTTACAGTAGGCAGTCTACTGTAAATTGTATTTCTGAGTACAGTGATGATGATAAAACTTGACTGCACTTGAGTACTGGGTGTAAAACTATTGAAACTGTTTGTACCTACCATGCAAAAAAATTTCTTGCCAAGTTTTGCCACCTTTATGGAACTTCTTGTTGGTAGGTACAAACAGTTTCAATAGTTTTAAACCTAGTTCTCAGGTGCAGTAAAGTTTTATCATCATCACTGTACTCAGAAATACTATTTACAGTAGACTGCCTACTGTAACTTAAAATATTACAATCATCATTCTCAAATACTCCTATGGAGCATTTAGGGTTATCCATAACTTATTCACAGTTTACATGTAGAAAGACAAATTTAAATTTATATTTAAGGATTCTAAAGAATTTCTTCTTTTACCTTTAACAAAACATTCTGTGAATATGAATTAACTTGAAATGAAGAGAAATCATATCAGCTTCACAATTTTATAGCAGAAACACTAGCTCAACAACCTACTTCTTTCAGAATTTGAAAGACAACTAAGATACACATGTGAGAGCAAGTCAGAACAAGGGTGACCACATGGTATGAACAAACCTGGACAAGTTGAGAAATGCTCAGTCCTGTTGTAGGTAGCAATCAGATGTTTAAAAATCACACAAGTTTAGTGGTATTCTATATTCCCAGGTGTTAAAAATATTAAATTATCTTATTACACTTTAAATATGTTTCTTCATTGCTTTTCTTAGTCTTTTTTAGCATTTAAGGCAAAGAATAAGGTATATAATTACATTTAAATAAAAAAAAAGATTTAAAAAAAATGAAAATAATCGTGTTGTTTTTGGGCAATTTTTTGAAAGTTCAGTCCCTTATATCTGCCAAACGCCTTTGAATAACAAAGCAACTTTTATTTTATTAGAAAGCTGGTAAAAAATACTTAAAATACCACATATAAAAAATTTTTTATCTTGCCCCCCACATGCATTTTTTTAGCGTTGAAAATTGGATTTTTTAAAAAATTTACAACTTTGGGGGGGGGGGCATATCTCATAAAGGGGGTGGAATAACAAGCCAATTTTTTTTATACAGTAAGTAACCATGACTATGAATATATGATGAAAAAATCGGCTTGTTACTTTAAACCCTTCATGGGTTTTTTAATGTTCGAAAGTAGTAAAAAATGTCATTTTCGTCGTGAACTTTGACCTTGAAAAAATAAGTTTTTTTTTAAATCTGAAATTTATTGATAGCATATATAAAAAGATTTTTTTCTTAGCTTTCCAATGAGCTATAGTTGAGCTCAAAATCTTTGATAGAAAAAAAGTTATAGTTCATAAGACAAAGCATCAAAACGCCCGATTTTCGCTGTTGCCAACAACAAAAAGGGCCTATATATCAAAGAGTAATTTTTTTAAAAATAAAATGAACACTATTTTGAGCTCTGGGAAGTAAAAGGAATACACATGCAAATTTTCATCAAAATCAAAAATTGTGATGCAACAACTTTTTTGAAAATTTGTTGATTTAAAATGGAATGACCCGAAAGCAAATTAGAAATGTTTTGGAAACATCGAGAGCAAAACATCGATAATAATCATAAAAAATGTTTTCTAATGAGATTAATTCTGAAACTTCTGATTAAGGATGAAAACTTCTTAACACGTCTGCATATCGCATATTTTTATCAAACTTTTTTTGCTGGATTATAAAACATCGACATCGAAAGCAACATCGAACCCGAAACATCGATGTTGGGAAAACATCGACCCTCAAACATCGATGGTAAAAACATCGATGTTTTAGCAAAAACATCGATGTTTCCAAAGCATCGACATCGATGTCGCAGCCCTAATGGTGATTGATGGAATTCCTCGGCAGGGAACTAGCTTTTGATTGGACGGCAAGATAAGCTGTTAGATTGGAGTCCCCGGCATGTTTAAAAATTGGGTAAGGAGGGGAAGGAGGATATCTTAGTTTAATTCCCGATAACTGCCTTTCTAAAGCTCTAAATTGGCAGACATAAGATTTTCAATGTGGCCTAAAGTAGGATGCAATTTAGAATTCGTCCGAGGTCTAGTGTGCCCTCTACCTCCCAGTCATAATGGTGATTGATGGAATTCCTCGGAAGGGAAGTAGCTTTTGATTGGACGGCAAGATAAGCTGTTAGATTGGAGTCCTCGGCATGTTTAAAAATTGGGTAAGGAGGGGAAAGAGGATATCTTAGCACTTGTAGAGATAAAATTTTTCGTTCTCGAGACGGACTTAGTCCAGTAAATTCATCTCAGTCTCGTGAACAATATAAGTGTACTGTAGATTAGAATTTTGGTGAAAAAAACATAGTAACATACTCTGATTGAACATGCGTATTTTTAACAAAAAAATGATTTTCGAGGGGGGGGGGGTGACACTGGTTAAATCAATGTGTTTGAAATGACGGGCGTGGGCATTGATTCTGCTTCCAAATGGAATAGGTTGGAAATTGAAAGCATTAATATGATACTCCAGTCCTCCATTTTCACTGTTTATTAATTTCTTGCTGCGTCCCCCAGCGCACATAGGTAGATTTCGCGAATTTAGGCGGCCAAAAACATTTTACTGTGTTAACAGCTTTTAAATGGGGTTTTAGTAATTAAAAGAGGTTATAAAATAAAACACTGTAATTAGTAAAAAAAAAATTAAATATTCTAAAAAAAATCCACATGTATATCATAAAAACAAAAAAAAAAATAATAAAATAAAAAAAAACATTTTTTTAAAATATAACAAAAAATAATAATAATAATAATAAAAGATAACATGAAATGATAATTTTATAAAAAGTAAAAATTAAAAAAAAAAAAAATGTGTCGGAGTCCTATATTTCATTTTCGGTCTCATTTGGATCCCCAGGCAACAACATTGCAATAGTTTCGCTTAAAAAAGATTTATGTGAGGTTTTCCTGATTGGCCTCAAACTACTTAACAATGGATCTGATGATAATAATAATAATATATGAAAAATATCTAAGTTGCACTCTTCGCTTCTCTAAGTTGCACTTTGTTTCAAGCGGAATCTCAAAGGTTCCACCTAACCATGGACTATTATTTTTTTCGAAAAACTCTTTATTTTTATGTGCTTTCAACTATCTTTGCTTCATTTGCGATTTAAAGTATGAAAATTTATGCTTAAGAGTTTTTTTTATTGTTTTCTGTATCACCATAGCGCATCAACAAAGAATTCTCTAAATAATCCAATTGCTCATCAAAAGAGGGTTAGTTTTGACCCTGCATTAGGTCAAATAAATATTTTTTCGTCACTACCTTCACGCCAGAGGTATTTGATGACCCTAAATCAAAGAAAACTATACTTTAGAAGCGTTAGAAAAAAAAATTTTTTTTCTTTTTTTTTTTTTTTTCAAAAAATCTTTGATTAAGGATTTTTCTAAGATTTGCGGTTTCTAGCGGCAAATTTTTTTTTACTATAATACTAAGACCCTGTTTATACCGCAAAAGAGAAAAAAACAGGTGGGACGGACCCTGAAGTATAGTTAAAACTCTTGAGAAATCGAAAATCAATGATAAATTTGTACAAAAAACCTCTTGTCTTACAAGTGAAAAAAAAATATGATAATTTGTAATAAAACACTATTATTATATATAGTTTTAAAGATTCATACCTGAATTAAGCGAATCCATCACTTTCATTAAAGTAATTAATTAACTTCACAAAAAAAATATGGACTTAGTAACAAAAGTTGCACAAAGAGCGTCGAGAACTGTAACGTACAAAGAGAACGGAGGTCAAGTTTCGACTACCTGTATATAAGTCATGGCACATATCCCAAGGATGGGGATAGTTGGGATAGATTACTGGAAGTGTCTTCTAACGGAACCGGTCAAAATTTTACTACTAAATTGACCTTGAAAAAATGACTTTTGACCGCCTAAATCGTCGAAATCTACCTATGTGCAGCGTTAGGCCGGGCTATCATCGCGTTTACTAAAGCAATATCAAGTGACACATTTACAACCTCAATTTTTAACGAAAGGGTCATTCCACGTCAAGTGATCCAAAATCTGAGAAAAATTTTACCTTACATTTTTGTATTTCTTTCACATTTGACTCATCAATTGTACCCCTTGAGGTAATCAAAAGTCCCAATATTTGGATTTTTATCTCTATTATTTTTTCATTTATGAGACTTTGAACTTTGGAAAAACCCCCGTTTTTCCATGGATAAGGGTACATAAAAGGGACCATAACTCGGCACCAAATATAGATAGAACAATTTGGTAAATAGCATTTTAAAGTACGTTAGTTGCCGCTTAATTGGATATGGAACATGACTAATTTGATAAAAATTTTCTTTTTCAAAAAATAAAATTTAAATTTCAAATTTAAATTTCTCAAAAAACATATAATGAATTTTTTTGAAAAAAATTCTCAAAAATTCTTGTGTATTTCATCTATGTTTGTACAAATTATAAGATTGGGATCTCAATGGGATCATATTTTTTTGAATTTTTGAATAAAACTGCATATAAAAAAAATGATATTTTTTAGATTCTTTTATTTAAATACTAAGTTCTCTTGCTCGTGATGGTCTAAAAAGTAGTAAACAAACATGAATATGCTTAAAGTGAGCTGGCATGAGCTTATAGATTTGTCAGGTTCACCCTCCTACCCCTTTCTTCCCCGCACAACCACTCTTTTTTAATTCAAAACTGTTCAAAATGTTTAAAAAAACAAAAATTCTTTGATACAAAATGAATAGTAAACTTATTTAAAGTGGGGAAATGGGTTTCCTTATAACTAGACGAAGTATCCCCCTCCCCACCCAAATATACCATTCACACTATACTAATATGACGTTTAACCTGGGGATTGAGTTGAGGATTATTTTCAAACCTAGGTATATATATTGTTTTTCAGACGAAGTGTTTCATTTCGATCCGAACTTCAAAGTGTACTTCCATTCAATATCTGAAATTTAACTTTATGATTCATTTCATCTTCTACCCCAGCACCAATCTTCAATTTTGAAGGGAGGAAATAAATGGGTCGCCCCAATATCATAGCAAAGAGCAAAATAGCACTGTTTCGCCTTGTTCTCATCGTTTTTTCTATTCTTTTCGCACAAAACTGAAAATAAATCAATATATCAGATCATATGTCTGTGTCCCCATAACTATCTTTCCACATTATCCAGTGTGCAGCTGTTATTTAATTTTTTTAATCGTTTGTGTTCTTTTTTATTTTATTGTAAAGGAAAGTAATGCAGCAAGATATATCTATATATATATATTAAACAAACACTGCTTTTTTGAACACAACCTCACGTGTTGTTTAACTTCTTTACAAATTGCTCCCCCCCCCCTTACCCTACCTTTCCACTCCAAACTATTATTTTTTTTATCATCCCGCCTAGCCCCATTTCAAAGCCTTAGTCTCTACTGATGTCTGGTAGTGCTTCAGTTTGTTCTGTTTGTTACTCTTTCCTATTAGCTCATGAGCTTTGTCCAATAAGAGAAAGGAAAGGCAGTGATGGGGACTGACATATAACGTGACACTTTAATTTCTTTTCAGTTTTGTGTAAAAATAATAGGAAAACATTATGAGAACAAGGGGAAACAGTGCTATTTTGCTGTTTGCTATGATCTTGGTGCGACCCATTTATTCCCTCCCTTCAAAATTGAAGATTGGTGCTGGGGGAGGGGATGAAATGAACCATAAGTTTAAATTAAGATTTTGAATGGAAGTACACTTTGTGAAGTTCGGATTGAAAACGAAACACTTCGTCTGAAAAACAATATATACCTAGGGGGAAAATAATCCTCAAATCAATCCCCAGGTGAGACGTCATATTAGTATAGCGTTAATGGTATATTTGGGTGAGGGAAGGGTTGTACTTTGCCTTGTTATAAGGAAGCCCATTTATCAACATTAAACAAGTTTACTGTTCATTTTATATCAAAGAAGCTTTTTTTTAGCATTTTAAACAGTTTGGGGGGAAAATGGTTGGGTCAGGAAGGAAAGGAGGGAGAGCTGACCAATCTACAAGTTAATGTTAGCTCACTTACCTAGAGTAAAAATAATAGTCAATTCAATCCCCAGGTTAGACGCCATAGTAGTACAGCGTTAATGGTATGTTTGGGTGGAGGAGGGGGATACTTCGTCTAGTTATAAGGAAACTCATTTACCAACTTTAAAAAAGTTTAGTATTCATTTTGTATTAAAGAGTTTTTTTTTTTAACATTTTGAACAGTTTTGAATTAAAAAAGAGTGGTTGTGCGGGGGAGGAAGGGGGAGGGGGTGAACCTGACAAATCTATAAGCTCATGCTAGCTCACTTTAAACATATTCAATATTCATGTTCGTTCACTACTTTTTAGACCATCACAAGCAAGAGAACTTAGTATTTAAATAAATAGAATCTAAAAAATATCATTTTTTTCCAATACAGTTTTATTCAAAAATTCAAAAAAATATGATCCTATTGAGATCCCAATCTAAAAATTTGTACAAACATAGATAAAATACACAAGAATTTTTGAGAATTTTTTCAAAAAAATCTACTTATATTAAAAACTGAGTATCTTTCTAACTATCTTTCTTTCTAACTATCTTTCTTTCTAACTATCTTTCTATGTCACGCTTCTTTCTCCTGAACGCCAATGAACTGAAAGTCGAACCAGGTACCGATAGATAGGTAATTTTTCAGGCTTCATTAGTTTCAATCTATATAATTATACGATTTTAATTAGCGAAGATATCGATTAATAAGTAGTCAAATTTAAAGCGATTAAGCCTAATAAATGATTAAACTTCCAAGACATTTTTTCTTACCGTTGCCATTTTGAATTAAAACGTTAATTAAATTATTGAACTATTTAAAATTCCAAGATATTTATTTCTTTCCGTTGCGATTTTAAGGCAGGAATTCAAGTGAAACACGGACGATCGCAACTCACCAACGCAATCGCAAATTCCAAAATTTGGATTCAAGTGAAACGAATTCACTTGAATTCGACTTACAGTAGCGGTTGCAATATGCGATCGCCTCGAAGCGACTGCAATGGTGTTTCACTTGAATTCGGCCCTAAATTAAAACGTTAATTAAATTGAACTTTTTAAAATGAAAGAGTGTTATTTTTTTCCATTGTCATTTTAAATACGTGTTATAACAAAGTTCTAACAATTGTTTTTATTCTAATTATTAATGACATGTTTTTTCTCAGGTACCATTTTGAAAATGTGTTTTTAAATAAAATTGCAATTGCTGTTTTTAGAAGGGACTTTTTCTGGCTGCGATCCATAAGTAGTCAAATTTAAAGCGAATGTTTAATTAATAAGTAGTCAAATTTAAAGCGATTAAGCCTAATTAATGATTAAACTTCCAAGACATTTTTTCTTACCGTTGCCATTTTGAATTAAAACGTTAATTAAATTATTGAACTATTTAAAATTCCAAGATATTTATTTCTTTCCGTTGCGATTTTGAATTAAAACGTTAATTAAGTTGAACTTTTTAAAATGAAAGAGTGTTATTTTTTTCATTGTCATTTTGAATACGTGTTATAACAAAGTTCTAACAATTGTTTTTATTCTAATTATTAATGACATATTTTTTCTCAGGTACCATTTTGAAAATGTGTTTTTAAATAAAATTGCAATTGCTGTTTTTAGAAGGGACTTTTTCTGGCTTCGATCCAAATATTAAAAGAACTTTTTCGTTTAGAATTTTGCAATTAATTTTACCGGAAGAAAGCGGTTTGGAAATAATTGTTTTTGGAAAGGAATTTTATTTGTAATTTAGGGAGAGTGCTAAGTATGCGCTACTTTACATCGTCTTTATTTTTGAGGAAGCATGTGCAAATAATTCGATTGATTCTTTGATGTAGGAAAGCTTTTTAGCGAGCCGCTTTAGCGGGGAGTAGTTTATTAAACTTTTCCTTGGTACTTTAAAGGCGAGCCGCCTTGGCGGCGAGTAGTGAATTGAAACTTTCCTCGCTACTGTAAAGGCGAGCCGCCTTGACGGCGAGTATACTGTTTAAACTTTCCTCATTTCTTTAAAGGCGAGCCGCCTTGGTGGCGAGTAGTTTTCTCAAACTGCCTTCACTACATTACAGCCCGTGCAACGCCGGGCTACGCAGCTAGTTAATTATGTTTTTTGAGAAATTTAAATTTGAAATTTAAACTTCATTTTTTGAAAAAGAAAATTTTTATCAAATTAGTTATGTTGCATATCAGATTAAGCGGCAACTAACGTACTTTAAAATGCCATTTACCAAATTGTTTTATCTATATTTTGTGCCGAGTTATGGTCCCTTTTATGTACCCTTATCCATGGAAAAACGAGGGTTTTTCCAAAGTTCAAAGTCTCATAAATGAAAAAATAATAGAGATAAAAATCCAAAAATTGAAACTTTTGATTACCTCAAGGGGTACAATTGATGAGCCAAATGTGAAAGAAATACAAAAATGTAAGGTAAAAAACGTTGGATCACTTGACATGGAATGACCCGAAAGAAAAAAAGGAGCTTGAAAGCTCCCATCAGAATAATGACAGCAGTCGCTAAAACTCTGCGTCGGTCTTCGCATCAGCTAACTCGACTATCTCGTCGCTTACTAGGAAGGGAAAAAAAGGCACATGTTTAGCTCTGATTTCCAAATAAAAGAGATCATATTTTCAGTTGAATTTAACATCACAATAAGGACAGCAATCCCCAAGAAACTGCACTCCTCAAAAATTTTTCATCCAACAAAAAGGGCAACATCTAAATTAAGTCAAATATTTCCTTGAAACTCCCGATCGCTCATATTGCACCCGGTTCTGCTCTGGCAATTTTGATTGTTGATTATTCCTTGGTAATTTTTCAAAATTATGCACATGGTTTTTACGGCTTTCACAATCAACATACCGTTTGTTTCATTCCAAAGTGGTCATTGGTTTACGAGAGATTCAATTTTGAAATCACAGAGTCCTTTGCAAGACACCCGGTAACATCCTGACCATTACATCAATTGGAGTTTTGACATCTTTCTTCAAATTACGTTTTTAGCAATTCTGATTGATAGAAGCAATTTGTAGAAACAGGAATCCCAACGAAAACTTATCGCAATTCGAGATTGTGAAAAACATATTTTGCTTTCAAGGGGCAAAATTTAAATTAATATGAATTCTAGACCCTAGATTTTTTTTGATTTTTTTTTGTAATTGAATTGCTAAAACTGCCTTTTCCTGAACATTAGTAGTCTGATTTTATCAATAATTACAATCTTCATGTTTGAATAAATCGACTTTCCCCACTTTCAAAATAGCAGGATCATACATTTACATTTTGAAAAATAGTTTACAAAAAGCAAGTAATTTGAAGAGCAAAATCTAATACTCAGACAGCAAAACGTTCTTCATACTACCATAAATAACTTTATCTTTTGATTGGTGATAGCCTTAATTTTTCATTATCATGGCTTTTGAAGGGAAAAATGACAATAGTTGATTTCAATATCTGCAATTAATGCTTCTTCATGCAATTCGTTATTTTGTGTGAAAAAGGGGTATCGATTTCTTAAAAAATTGTTTGGAAAACAAGAATCCGCAGAAATGCCCTAGCAAGAAAATCTGAGACGATGCAATTTGCACGAAAGGTTGAGCAATGGTGTGGCGAAACTGGTTTTCTTCGTTTCATTATCTCTTTTCTCTTGTAAATAAAAATGGATAGATTTTCCGAAGATTTAATATACCTATTTTTGGTTATTTATTTTGTCACGTCTGCGGAAACGAAATACATGTGACAAAATTCTTCACTGGGAATACACAGGAAAGCGAATAATGATGATAGGAAAAACGGCGTTCAAGGCAAAACCTCGACAAAAACCATGTGATCCTAAGAACAAATTAGAAAATTCCATCTACGTGCAAAGCTACAATCAGTTACCGATTTCAACTTTCGCTCTTTACCGCAATTCCCGGATGCCCATTTCAAAATCTGCAAATGGAGAGAAAAAGAAACTTATTTCTGTTGGCCCCTCAAGGTATTTTATTAGCAAATGTAAACCGTAATAATATAATTTTAATGCATTGAAGAATTTTATGTTTATTTTCAAATTGTATAATTAGGGGCGCCCCAAGCTTAAATTTTTGGGAGAGGGAAAATTCTCAATTTGCCGAATAAAATTCTAAAATGTGCCAAATGATAAAAATTTTTAAAAAATCACAAAAAAAAAATTTCCCAGAAAAAAAGTGCAATATTCCTGTGAAGAAAATGTTAAAAGACTAACTTCGCACCTCCCCCCTCCTCCTATGGCCACTGATCATTAAAAATCATTGCATTGAAGATTTTCTGAAATATCGTTTTTTGGATTTCAATTTCGAAAAATTACTACCACATCCTTGAAAACCATCTCATTCTAAAATTAAAAAAAAGCAAAATTAGTCCACATGTGCACTTTGAAACCTTCAAATCTTTTTGAGAGGGAGCCCTTGACCCCCCCTCCCCCCCACCTAAATTTGTCCCTTAACATGAACCAAATCGTCTAGGATTGCGTTCTGAGATCGAAATCTTTGAACATTTCCGGAAGATACCCCCCCCCCCCATAACAATTTCTAAGATCGTTTGAAATTGATTTTGTAGAACTTTCATTTTATGAAATTCAAGTGCGTATCGAAACGTAATCTTTTTCGATAACGGTAGCAAAATCGTGATTTAGAGATTTTTATTTTGAAAAGTTTTCGAGGGGAGATTTTCTTAACACAGCGTTCCACATATTAAACACTCAACTTCTTATCGTTTACTCGTTCTGTATATTAATTCGAACCTAGCTGGTCAAAGATCCACCGTTGTCACTAATGGTGGCTGGGCGACGTTAAGTAAGGGCTGTGATTACTATAAGTATTCCAAGTGAATCAATAGCACTGGGGGGCACTTGGTGTTTGCTCGGCTTCTTGTCTGGATAAGAAAAAAAAAAAAAACACTCTTCAGGTTCCCATCCCGGTTAAACCACGAGTTGTGTAAAGCAGTGTGTAATCGCCGCTAAGCAAGGGCTAAGGCAGAAACAAGCAATACACCGCCAACTCGGCTATTTCAATCCATGGACTGCAGTCCATGGATCGAAATAGCCGAATTGGCGGTGTATCACGAGTTGTGGTTGATACGGGGCAGTGGCGTACTCAGGGGGTGAGCTGATAGGGCTGCAGCCCCCTCCGAAATTTTCTTAGCAATTTTTTAAATTTCGAAATGAAACCGTTTATTTATTTTTTCCTCAAGTCAAGACATGGAAATTTCTTTTCAAAAGAAAATTAAGTATGGGGCAAAATTAAAAGAAAGGGAAGAAAAAAAGTAAATTCCTTCTCTTTTTTATCTCTCCATTTTACTGTCTATGACGTGTATGGCGATCAAAAAGTCAATTTTGTTGCAATTTACTTCAAATATGTTTCATAAACAAAGATTAATGCTTGTCCATTCTGTTAAAAAAATTTCAACATAAGCGTGATTGAAGCGCAATTTTTGGAATATAGTTAAATAAATGGCAAAATTAATGTTATTCAAGCTCAAATTTGCAAAAATATTGCATGCACTTGCTTAAGGAACATCTTCTTCAATAAAGAAACTTTTTCAAATTTCAATTTCATCATTTTCTATCTTCGCCAAAACGCTTTACTTCTCAACAATTTCTTCATGATAAAATTATATTTTTTAATTATATATTTTTGTTATCTGAAATTAGCATTGACAGCTGCATTTTATGAGGTGTCCGCCTCCTCCTCTTAAAGAGACATTTCAGGGGCTCAGCCGCCCCTGAAATGATTCGTCTGCGTTACGCCGCTGGTACGGGGGACCTTGGAGAGGGAAGTCAAGTGTTAGCTTCATTGTATAACTAATTATTCTAACTACGCAAATATAATGACTCCATTTTTCCCCAAATTCTTTTTATCACACAACAAGCAAAATTAGTAAATTAAGTAAAACAGATAGAAATATTTCGGTATAATTAAAATGAAAAAAATTGTACTAAATTCAACGTTCAATTCTTTTCATAGTGAAAAAGGATAAGGAATGGAACTGAAGCAAACAGACAATACTTTTCACCATGAGAAATGAGAAAATTGACAGCAATCTAAAAAATTAAAACTGAAGTAGCCACACGCATTATTAGTTTTTTTGCTTTCAAAATGCAATATTTAATACTTTTGATTATGGTAAACAAGGACGTTGATACCAGCATGAGATACTTGTTAATCACTTCTCCTAATGTTCAAAGATTAAAACGGTTTAAAAAAAGGATTGCTGCTACTACACACATTCAATTTATATTCATCATATAGTGTCTATGTCACAAAAAATATTGCATCCCTAAATTTGCCGAACTGTCAGACGGAATATGCCGAAAGAGAAATTTTTGGGAGGTTTCGGGGCGCTCCTGCGTCTAATACGAGCACACAACTTGTTTAAAGCGAGAGCTTTCTTCCACCAGTTTTTTTCCAAAGCAAAAGGTATATCTATGAAAATCGCTTAAACAGCAGTTAGTCTTTAAAAAATGCGGAATAGAATTCATCCATGAATCTCTGATGTATCTTTTACATTAAGGGGATGAAGTAAAATTTCATTGCGAGCACTGTACCGAAGTACCGTTGCAGGACATAATAGGATGGAAATTGTAGCTACGTTAGGCGAATTAGTACAATTATTTCATCCCAGGCTACTAAAGTAGTCATTGAACTCGTACAATTGAACTAATCTATGAATTTATATGCAAGTGGAATTTTACTGTTTCAATGTGGTTTTATCGAGCACACATTTATCCCCCCCCCCCCCCATCGGTAATTTTGGAGTGTCAGGCGTATGTCAAATAGCCAAAACAAATAGTATTTCTCATTCATTGTGTTTGATGTTTGGTACACTTAATGTTTTTACTTTCAATTCTACTTTTTCTTCCACCAAATGACGTCGCCTTAAATTTCGAGCAAAGTATTTTTTCTTACTACTCGAATCCTAAATTAACGCAGCACGAGTTCTGCCACCTTACACACTCAGCTTTTTTAAGAGATCCTGTGGTTTGTTTCATAAGATTAATAATTTTAAGTGTTCTTCTCGTGTACTTTCATACAGATCGAGATCGTGCGAAAAATTTGCGCAACAGCGAAGCTCTTTTTCGCTGTTTGGGTGACAGAGAGAACATGATCGAGCTGGCATAAAGCAAATGGAAGGACTGGGTAATGTATATACAAACTTACAAGAGTTTAGAGGTTACAAAGCGTAGGAAATAGCAGAGCGAGGGACCTGCCCCACGCTCAGTACTCACTTCGCGCCGGAAGAGGGCAAGAGAGAGACCTTCCGGTTAGGCCAATCCTAACGTGGTAGATGTCTTAAAGAGTGCCTAACCAGCAGGGCTTTTCTTGCCGGTAGGGGTAGAGAGAGTCGCAAAAAGCGAGAAGCTCAAAGGCCTCTGGATAAAGATAAACCTTCTGTCAAGCCGCTGGCTGGACAGGGGCTAGTGTGGGAGATTGCTATTCCTAGTAACGTTATCGTTAGTACTTTTAATAGCGTAGTCGGAAAAAGTAAGCTTCGGCTTCAGAAGAGATATGGTTGAATTTTAGAAGGTTAATTTTACTAACTTTCTAGTCAGAAACGAAAAAATATGCGTTTTAGCAAGTGAAATTGTCACACAGCCCCCCCCCCCACCCCCTAAATACCTTGGCCCATGATACAAAGCTTCTCTGGCGTGAAATATATTTGATGTTTCTTACGAACTCATACTTTCCTTGACGCTCAAGAGATGGCGCTACAATACACAAAACTATATCCTTAACCCTACACGGCATGGTGTTGCCAATTGGATACATGGACAATTTGTCCTCCTTATGAATAGCAGAATGTAGCCGTAAGGCAACTCAATACATAAAAAGCAAGTATTGGGTATATTAAAAGCAATTATCACCATTTATCCTCCATACATGACAGCACTGGTCTGTTACATGCTCTTAAATGAATCCATATGGATAGCTTTTAAAATCACTTAAACTACCAAGTTTTGAAATTTTTTTTACAATGAAATATTTTTCTTTGTCTTTTTAAAAAATAACATGAACAAAATAAACATTTATCTTCCTTTTGCGATGCGTTTTACATCAAAATAATTATTTGGACAAAATCTAGGACATAATACATGTCTGTAGCCATTTGGCAACATTATGCAGTAAGCATCCAGAGAACACTTCGATTCATCTCTGTAGTTCATGAAGTATGTGCTTTGTTTATGTTTCGCGCTAGCTTCTTTCTCTTTTTGGAAGGCATAAAATAATCATGCGGGCCCAAAAGTGGTGCTTTCGGCTGTTCTATCGTTTATTAGACCTCGCAATTATCAATGCTTAGTTGATGTTCAACAGAGTGAACAAACAAAAAATCAATAGGGAAAAGCCTTCAAAACGTGTTTATTTTAGATTTCAGTTAGCACAAACGTTGTGCTTACACGGACAAGTAAAATTATTAATAATTTTAAAATATAGTTTTAAAAAAAACTAAAAAATACTCATTTAGATAGGAATGCACTGTGATCATCACGGGTTTCCCTCTAATTTTCAAAACTACTGTCCGCACTTAAGTTTACATGCACTTATAATATCAACATGCAATACAGTATGCCTTTAGTATTAAAAATAATATTAAATATATCGTCGGCACCATGCTAAACTAACGAATGTGAAAAATCGCGTTTTACAAGTTCGTTTTTCAAGTTCAAATTTTACTAATAATTAAAATTAAATAATACATTCGAACGATAGTTTTATACACTTAAAGATGTCTATAAAAGTTTAAAAATTGAAAATAACCAAACACGTCGGATGGGAATAAGTTGTATGCAGTGTTTTAGCTCTCCCGAAAAGTGCCAATTTTCACATTCGCTAGTTTAGCATGGTGGCGACGATATTGCTTTTATATTTGCAAAGAACGTAAATTTTATCTTTTATTCAGAGTTACATACATACAAACAAGCCCACATGTGAAGTTAATAAAAGCGTATTAAAAAGAGGGAGACCATTAGCTACAGAGGAACTAGTTACAAACAAAAAAAAAAAAAAAAAGCGTGCGCGAGAGAGCCTTCAAAAGATATCAGATTTGACAGAATTGATCATCGGAAAGAACACAGTACAAATAAACAGTGATGTAAAATGTCAAAGTGTAAAGGATTACAAGAGTACAGTGCACCAAATGTTCAATTCCTCTATTTTTTTACAAAAAAAAACTAATTTAAAGACTATCATTTAAAATCATTTTTATCTGTTGAATGCATTGTGTAGCCATTTGGCAACAAAACTATTTTTAATTAGAAAGTGGTAAAAATTTAGAGTTAATTTTTTAAAAATATTTTTCCATGTTTTTTATTACATTGACAAACACATATATTTTTTCTAAGAAAAATGAAAAATCATGCAGCGTAGGGTTAAGAGGTTTCTTTAATTCTTCCTCGATTGCTTTCGCAGATGCTAAGACATAGCTAAAAATGCTCATTTTTATCAACTAAAACCAAAGGATCTCTTGAAAGGCTTAAATGTTTGAGGTAGCGCCATCTGTGTAACGACAACAAAAGAACAGGTGCGGAGTTTATAAATTAAACTCATGGCAAACTTTTCAAATATATTAAGCAAAAATAATTTTAATTTATAAAAATTAGTAATTTTTCTTGCATTTAGACATGATTCATACATTTTGCGTCCTTACGGTAACGTACACGCATGCAATACTTACAAACCATTATATTTGTTTTCAAAGTACGAAATATTTTCTAGAAAGTTCATACCCCACAAATTATGACACATTATAATGCCTTAGGTTCGAATATTTCAGTTACAAGCTTCAGTTCAAAGTTCAGGAAATAAAATGCAAATATAAGTAAAAAAAAATGTTTCATTTGTGCGAATGAATTAAACAATATATGTGCTTTAAAAGAGGTAAAATAACTTTATTGTATGAGGGAAAAAAATACAAATCCTTTTCCCTCTTTGATTTTAAAGTTTACTCGCGCCCTATAAGTACTTTGACGTCAAAATGAAATATTTAATAAATATCTTTAAATAAAGCTTAAAAAACGCTACATCAACTTAACTCAAAATCCACAAAACGCTCCCGCGCTGCATGTGATAAGGCACACACGCGCGCCATATCTCCCTACGCCGCATCCATTAAACCCCCATCGAAAAAGCGAAAGCTATTTCGAGAATCTTGCCGAACTAATACCCTCCCACCACCCGCCTCTACTAAAGAATAATTGCACGCTGCACTGAACGACGGAGCGAAAAGGAGAGAGGGTAAGTGCTCCAGTAGTCGGCCACAATAACATAAAACTCCTTATAAATATTATATTTTTTATTCAAAATCAGATATGACGCATTCACACATTCATGTACCTATCCTCAATCATCAACCAGTGGCAGTTAAGTTTTGGGTCCTTTTTTTTGAATTATTAATGAGTCATTTCCTTTTGAATGGTGTGCGCGTCATCCAAGATTGCGATTCTGCTTATTTTTCAGCTAAGATAATTCTGTGGCCGACGACTGGAGCATTTACTAGTGTTGACAACAGCTTGGATTTTAACATACTTTTTTTTTTTAAATTTCTGAAACAAGTAGGTGATTCGCTATCAGAAAGGTTCACTCTAAAGTTTTACCTTGTTTTTGTTGCTGTATTGATAGCTGAAAGTTCTAGGTTAGGCAAGATCAACAAAAGATCTCTTAAATGGCCAACTACTGGAGCACTTATCCTACATGTACATCGAACGAGAAACAAGCTTCGAGCAAAGTAGCGAAACTGGTTGAACTTGAAATGAAATCGAACGAATGACATGCAATATAGAACTAAAGCAGGGAACTAGATCCCTCTTATAGTTCACATCATCTAGTTCAGTGAACAAGATGAGAAATCAAACTACTGAACCAGCTGAAAGAGAGAGAGAACTAAACGAGAGGAACTAACTGAACTAGTTTCCAAATCGAACTAAGAACTAAACGTAGTGAACTAGATCCCAAATCGAACTAAGATCTAAAGGAACTAGTGAACTGAACGAACTAGTGAACTAGAATATTTTCTGTTGAACTAAAAGTTGACCTAGTTCGATTGAAAGACCCGTTCGCTGGGACCGGGTCCGAACTAAATCGTCCATTCCTAGGACATAATTTCTCATGACTTTTGTTCTTCTTGCAACCGCAGGAAGTGGATTCTGCAGAAAAAGAACATCTATATCTATAACTCACTTAAATAGATACTCTTAAAATTGAATTCAATCTCATCTTGCATCAATTATAAATGAATCAAAAAATGTTGATTTTCATTTGTTTATTTAGTATTTTTTTTTTTTCAATGTTAAAATTTCCATGTTTTCTGTCAATATCCTTTCTTTTTTATTTTCTGAGTTAAGGGTTGTTTCCGATTGTTTAAAAAAATTAACTTGCTTTTAGAATTTCTTTTCACGGAAAGTTATCAATGTCTTACTCTGTCTGAATTATTATAAGTTGAACTTTATTTTGTATCCTTCGCCTTGCATATGAAAACTTAAAAGACCAATATTCTTCAGAGAGTCATTACGGAAATTTTTTTTCTTCGTGATACGATATTTTATTTCGTGCTTCTATATGCATATAAATTAATAACTAGAAAAATTTAATCCAGAAAACGAATAATTTTACTTCCTTATTATTCTTTTTTTTTTTTTTTTTGAGATTATAATGTACTATACTCAAATTAATGTGAAGATTGATTGTTTAATAATAATTGAAGACACTCTAAATCTTGCTTTGTTTCTGTGTTGCGTACGAATAACCACTTCGTACATACATTCTAAAAATGACAGTTAATTCAATCCAAATTCATCCTCTGATGAAATTGAAGCAATGAAAATAATAACATAACAACTATCTACTTCCACTATCTTCATCTAAAGCTCTTCGTGTCTGTGAGCTAGCAGCGTTGTCGAGACGGGATTTAAAGACGTCTGGCTCTTTAGTATATTTTTCCCTTTGCTCTTCTAAGCAGCATACCCGGGTGTCTGGCGTTCGAAAGTGGTTGCGTTTTTTCTGCCTATCACACCTTTTGCTGGTAAAAATAGTTCTTTTTAAACCATTTTAGGAAAGTTAATAGCTTGAACTTTTAGTAGCAATGGAAAGCTCTATTTTTTATCTTTTAAATGGTTTTTAAATTCCTCTTCTACTATAATTAGAAAAAAAGTCAGTCATTTGCATGTTAAAATATTTGTGGTTTCTCCCCGCACTTTTAAAGTTTTTTAACAGTTCCCTATTTTGTATGATTTTTAATGTAAACATATAGCATTTTCAATGTACCCATATGGTATATGCTTAATTCGGACCAGTTTTTTTTTTTTTTTAATCTGAAATGGCGTGGTCAAAAATGTTTATTTTGGTTTTTTATTTCCTTACATCTGCTGAAGAGAAAAGTATATGATCTAATTGTTCACTGGAAATGCACAGGAAAGCGACTAGCGATGATAGGAGATACGCCAATCAAAGCCAAATCTCGACAAAAACCAAATAATTTTCAGAACAAATTCGAAAATTCCATTAGTGTACAAAGCTAAAATCTATCTCCGATTTCAACTTTCGCTCTCTGTCGCAAATACTGTCTGATTTTCTTAGGTAAAAGCTTCCGCGTATTTACGCATGCATCAGCTCTTATCTGATCTTACCAAAATAGGGGTGATAGATAATATAACAATAAGGGGAAGAATAATAAGAAGCATTTTCAGTCGTATCAAACAACGTAGAACGATGCTAGTTTCAAATGTATTGTTTAGTTGAATATGTCAAAAGGATAGCAAATGCACGTTATAAATTGAAAACTTCGGAAAGTTCCCACCAACAACTTATCACCCCTTTTTTAAGTGGAATGGTTCGCGAATTCTTGATGCACGTAGGGACAGCACGGATGCTCATTTCAAAATCCGCATGTTGAAAAAAAAAAAGAAATATTTTTCTGTTGGCACCTCAATATATTTATTAGAAAATGAACTTTGAAATCAAATTTTAATCCATTAAAAAATTCTATCCACCAGTTTTCTTCAAAAGCAAATAGTTTAGATATATATATAGTTTTTTCCAGCAAAGTTCTTGAAGTACTGTGTTCTAATAACGTAAGTTCAATGTGATTCGTTATCGTTAGGGGTCGAAGTTGACATCTCGTTGTATGCTCTACCTCATTTTTTCGCAAACGATACTCCGTAATTAGGTTCATGGTGAGCCATGTGTTATTTCCAGAATTTCAATAAATGTAGATCACAGAAAAATTTTTCCTGCAAAAATTTTCAGACAGTGTGAAAGATAGTTCGAAAATACACAGGAAAGCGACCATCGATGATAGGCAAAACGCCATTCAAAGCAAAATCTTGACGAAAACCATGTGATCCAAAAAACAAAATAGAAAATTCCATCTACGTGCAAAGCTAAAATCAGTCGCCGATTTCAACTTTCGCTCTTTGCCGCAAGTGCCGGATGCTCATTTCAAAATCTGCAAATCGAGAGAAAATGAAACTTATTTCTGTTGGCACCTCAAAGTATATTATTAGCAAATGAACTTTGAAATCAAATTTTATTACTTTGAAGAATTTTATGCATATTTTCAATTGTCTAATACAAACACATGACTTGTCTCATGCGAACGCTTGCTGCCACCAGTTTTTCTCCAAAGCAAAGGGTATATTTACATAAATCGCTGGATTAGCCGTTTGATCGACGTTGTCATGGTACTCATGCAAACTTCCCCTGTGTTTTATTAAACATTGTGGGGAAGAAGATAACTATTCACCTTTTGCTGTGTAAAAAGACATCACTGAAAGCACGGAGCTTCATTTGGGAAGTGCAGGAAAGGTGGATCCCTGGAAAGAACATAGAGAAAGAGTACCCACCTCGAGTAACTAATTGCTCTTCTAATTGAATTCAATTTGCTTGAATTTAAGGAGGCGAAAAGATGTAAATTTTTCATTTATCTATTTAGTATTTATTCATTTTTCAGTGTTAAAATTTGCATGTTTTCTGTCAATATACTTTCCCTATTATTTTCTACGTCAAGGATTGCTTCGATTGTTGAAAAAAATTTACTTGCCCTTTAGAATTTCGTTTTGAGAAAAGTTTTCAATGTCTTCCTTTGCCTAATTTAATAAACATTGAACTTTACTTTAAAGTATTTTTCGCCTGACATTAAAAGACTTAAAATATCGCATGAAAAAAAAAAAAAAAAAAAAATAGGTAATGACTTTTTGAAGAATATTAGTCTTTTATTTTGTGCTTCTCGCTCCATATCAAATAATAATTAATTCAGGTAACGACCTATTTTATTTCTTCATTATTCATTTATTTTTTTAAATTATAATTAATTCTACTACTCTAGTGACACCTGACGACTAACTGATTAACTATGCGAGAAATCGGCCACTATTGTCCGTTCAAATTTAGAAGGCACTTGGAGTGGAACTGATCTAAGTTTGAAGCGGGGGTGTTCGGTGAGCAAAGTTCCGTGCGTGTAAATAAAGCAACCTTAAATTTGGCGCGGTTTTAAATTTCTGGAAAAATTTAAGTGTTTTTTTTTTTTTTTCTCGCTTCGCTTATCTATGTTTCGCACGTGTAAATGAGACAACCTTCAGCTTGGCGTGGGTTTGAATTTGTTTAAAAAAAATTAGTGCTCTTTTTTTTTAGGCTCTTGCTACGCTCATCTACTATCTACTCACGTCTTAAGCTTTTTAAAAACGTCTGCGTTTATCGCAAAATGTCAGTAAAAGGGAAAATTATTCATTCAAAAGAAAGGGAAATAATAAATAATGTCACTAAATTTTGTGAAAATGAAGCCAGAGCAGGGGAATTATTGATTCCAATTTCCCAAGCACAAAAACGTGCTGCTACAGCCACTGGCGTTTCAATGCGAACAATACAAAGAATAAAAAGTGAAGATGTGACTACAAGTGGACAGTTGTCTTCTCCTGGAAAAAATCGTAAACGTTCTGTTGCAAAATTGGACAATTTTGACCTCTGTACTCTGCGAAGAATCGTGAATGAATTTTACGTAGGTAAAAAAATTCCATCCTTATCCCGCTTACTCCCTGTGGTAAAGCAAAGAATAAACTTCCCATGGAAAAGATCAACCTTATGGAAATATTTACGTGTTGCAGGTTTCCGCTATAAGCGATGTAGAAATGAGCGGCAAATATTAGTTGAAAGACCTAATATAGTTGCATGGAGATTTCGTTTTCTCAGGAAAATGAAAAAAATTCGAGAAGCGAAAAGGAACATTGTCTACATAGATGAAACGTGGCTGGACAGCGATCTTTCTTTCAAAAAATGTTGGACCAACGAAAAAATTGGCGCTACCGTCAAAGATCGAGCAGGCCATCGCCTGATCGTTGTCCACGCTGGATCCGAATCCGGTTTTGTTCCAAACGCCGGGTTAATATTTAAAGCTGGATCGGCATCCGGAGATTATCACGGGCAAATGAACTTTGATAATTTTAAAAAATGGGTTGTTGAAAAACTGCTGCCAAACATTCCCCTGCATTCAGTAATCATCATGGACAATGCGGCTTATCATTCGAAAGTGCAGAATCCTGTACCAACTAAGAGCTCAAGGAAAGATAAAATGTTTGCCTGGTTGCAGGAAAACCAAATTCCACATGATAAAAAAATGCGGAAAGTTGAGTTAATGGAGCTTATTACAGCAAATGCAGGTGTCGAAAAAAAATACTGCATTGATGAAATTATAAAACAAAAGGGACATGAGGTTTTAAGACTTCCACCGTACCACTGCGATTTGAATCCAATCGAATTAATTTGGGCGGACGTTAAACGTTATGTAAGAGATAACAATGTGACTGCGGATCTCAGTTTGGAGCGCCTAAAAAATCTTGCATCAGAAGCTATAGAAAACATTAAAGATGACAGGTGGGGAAAGCATTGCAAACACATTGAAAGTGTCGAAAACAAATACTGGGAAAACGACAGTATTATAGAGGAAGTTGTTGAAAGTGTTTCTTTTACCATCGGTTCTGATTCTACTTCAGATAGCAATTTCAGCAGCGATACCGATAGTTACGACGATGAATCTAACTAGTATATTTAAATCATGTACCTGCTATTATCTTTGTTTCGTTAAGAATATCCACTGATAATTTCCATTTAGGAATAAATAAAATGAAATCAGTTTAAGCTGTCCATATCAGCGTTTAATAAATTGAATCTAGAAATCAAAAATGGAATGAAAATGCTTTACATTCACTTTTGTAAGAAATAGCTTACAGCAAGGGTGCTTTCGTTTTATTTCTCAAAAGAATTTTTCATATCGAAAGTTTTATTATGTTTTAGTTTTAAAAATCAATTTTGAATTACAAGTTGATATTTTCAATATTGTATACATTTTTCGTGCGGAAATAACGTACCAGAATTATTCATTTCTTTTGACTTATGTTATTTTGAATAAATTTTGTTTAACTCAACTTTGTGGCAAACTATTTTAGAGTACATACAGATTGAATAATAAGGGTACATATGAGAAGGAAGGGGGAGGGGGCATGAATCCTCATATAGAAATTCTAATTAGCTCAGAGTATGTTACCTTGAAACGCTTAGGGGTTGCTTTCTTTGTGATAACTGCGTGCCTCTCTCTTTTTTTCCTGGAGGGGGGGGGGGGTGTTCATGCCTCTCGCTTGTGCATGCATACAGATATTACTATAGATATATATATATGAAGGGCTCGGGTGTAAATAATGGTAAGTAGCATTTCAAAAAATCAAAACTTTTTTTTTTTTAATTTGGAATTTTTGCTTCGAGAAATTACTGTAGCAAGTTTTTTCTATTTAAAAAAGGAAGTCGGTACATTTACATTTTTACAAGTGACTTTTGTTCTTTTATTTGAGACAAAACGTCCTTTCGAGTTTGTCAGATACCATTATTTACGCCCGAGCCCTTCATATATACTATATATATTGTATATGGGTACTAACTATTATATACAAAATCCCAGGTTATACACTGTGCGGATATACATTCAAAGACCTAAAGTAATTACAATTTCAAGAAATGCTGAAGACATTTTTTAGCCCCCCTCCCCCTCCTCCCCCCGTTTGGCAGGAACACACGCAGGGAATGATTTCTCGTTCAGAATAGAATTTAAATATGAAAAATAAAAGAAATTGGAAAATACTAAAAAATCAATCTGAAATAAAACCCATGCAATCGACTATTAAAATTGAGATTATGCCTTTGAATTTTGCACGAATATTAACATTCAGAAATATTTAATCATCTGTTGTACGCTATAAGAAGTGGTTTTAGTTTGTATGCTCCGCTTCAAAATCATAAGTTCATTTTCAGTGCCGACCTGAGAGATGAGCCCCTGGGGCGAATGTCCACCCCCCGCCCTAAAGAAGTGGATTACAGCACTTCAGTTCAGCAAATGACGCTTTTTTAAAAACATATTTGATTCCCTTCTCCTCTGCCACAAAGTAAAGCACCGCCCGCCCCCCCCCCCCCCGTCATATCTCACGCTATGTTAGATGAACATGGGGCTATAAAATGCTTTCATATTTGCAAATAATATGTGTAATGTCACACACTTCCTTTGTTACAAGCTGTTAAGAGTTCATGACACCCCCCCCCCCCGCCCCCAACCCCATCAAAGCAAACCCTCATTTCAGAGAAATAATGTTCAGAAATAACTTTTGCTGCTGGAAAATATATCGTTAACTCTATACGGCACCCTCATTGCCATGCCCCCCCCCCCTCCACTGGACGGAGCTGTTAATCGTTTCTTCATATTCGAGTAATTAAAGTTTGCCGTAGCGTTATTCCATAAAAATAATGGAACAAAATCGTTTTTTAAAGTATTCGGAAACTTAAAACTTACTTCAAAGAAAATAAGTTAATTTTCACATTAGTTAAGAAAAAAGGCCCAAAAAAGAAGAGGAAACGTTGTTCTAGCAACCTATTCAATTGTATTTTTCAAAGCCGCATTGGAGTGCAAAGAACTGGTTTCTTTTTTTTTTCTTTCTTTTTTTGAAGTCTCCATCCAGCGCGATAATGATAGCCAACTAGCGCTTTTTCTCAGCACTGGTCAGAACCCTCATACCCTAAACAGCGGTATAGAGTCGTCCGGTCTTACGTCACGGAGGCGGGGCCACGCGCCAACTTAAAATGAACAAACAATACATGAGTACAAAAAAGACTGAAAGCCTCATCAATGCTCATTTTATGACAAACACTTGAAACAAGAACTAAGAAATATCACACTTTATTCAGCTTGTATATGAAAGGGATCTAATACTAAACAAATACAAAACATGATGTTCGAAAAGAAAATCGCGGCCAGTGGAAACTGGGAAGTTGCATGTGTTGTTTAAAACCTGTGTTATTTCATGCACGTGGGCTTGTATTTTCATAATAAAGTTTGCTGATAACAAGCTTTTCATTTTTTGAATAAGAATCAGAGGAAGATGATCTTACACTTTAGTTCGCAAGTTACTTCATAGATGGCGCCACTGAATCCTGATATGAAAAACTACGAGTATTATTGTAATGAATTAACTGCTATGGTAAATTTTACACAAATGTAAAAACCGACGAAGTAATAAAGCCATAGATTTTTAAGGATTAGAATCAAAGAAGAAAATTGTATACGGTACTTTCTCGCAGCGCAGTTTAGTTATCATTCCTTCTATCTCCATGGAAGCTAAATTGCATTTTTTGAAAAAATCAGAAACAAAGCAGCAAGAGACCGATTTCCCGAGATCGGCCTTAAATTTATGAGTTGTACCACAATATTGTGTAATCTCTAGCTGGTGTTCTAATTTTGCATTAGCTACCATTTTTTTCTTTTTCTGGTTCTCTTTGCTTCCATAAGATGATTTCTGCCTCCAGCGCGTGTACTTCCTATTTGGAATCAGGAGTCCTTTTCTGGACACCCTGTATAAGCCCTGTAGGAGCTTAAAAATATAGTAATCCATTCATATCGTAAGCAATCTACTCATCCAGCCTTAAATTATACGGAGAAGCTATTTTCAGTAGTGCCTTCTAACGACTGACTGATTAACTACGTCTACGGAAGCAATCACCCAAATAACCGAGTTGGCGGTGTGTTGCATGTGTATCGAATACAAATTCATTGCCAACATCATTTTTTATAGTCAGCGGTCGTTTGCTTAATCTTTAGAGTATTATCTGCAATTAAAGGCAAAGAAAGAAAACAGAGTACAGATAATGAAATGCAAAGTCAAGAAAATAATTGAACTGAATTCTGATATCTTGTCTGTCCTCTTGCTTTCCCTCTACTTGACTGAGCAATTTATTTCTCGAAACCGGTTTATTTTATTTCATTCGTTTAATTTTTTTTCGAAAACGTTTTACCAGAACCTTGATAGCTAATAAGGCAGAGCTGCCTTAAAATTTACGAGTTGTACCGTACCAAGTGCGGTCGCTTGCTGGTATTTTTTTTTCACATTAGCTACCAGTTTTTTTTTTTTTTTTTTTTTTGGCTCTCTTTGCTCTATAAGAGGATTTTTGGCTGCAACTCGGTTCCTTTCCTATTCCATGCTGATGAGTGAATAACAAGCACGAAACTGCAGTCCTTGGATGGAAACAGGGAGTAAAAGGAAGGAGATGCATCTCCATGATACCGGTTTGGCAACAAAATTTCACTTCCGCCAGGAAGTGATTGCTGCAACCTTAATTTGTTTACATCCCGTAGTCTAGCGTATTAAAGGGTATGTAAATAAGGGAATTTCCTAAATATTAGGAAATTTAAAGCTATTTTTGCTATGAAAAATGTTTAGAGAAGCATAGAACACTCTACTTCATTCTACGTTTATAATATATTTTGGATTCGAAGCGTTAATTTTTGCTTTTGAAGCAATTCTTTTAAATCCTAATTTGATCTGCTG
Organism: Uloborus plumipes; assembly: GCA_038373865.1. Lineage (NCBI taxonomy): Eukaryota > Metazoa > Arthropoda > Arachnida > Araneae > Uloboridae > Uloborus > Uloborus plumipes. The sequence goes on from JAXGGA010005825.1 coordinate 74,596, forward strand.
TCACTTAGGTAAAGAGCTTAATGATTTATAAATTTCTCCATTGCATAGGTGCCCATGGGGGGGGGGCGATTATGGCTCAAGTTGCGCCATTAAAATTTTTTTTTTGGGGGGTGGGGGAGGGTTAAAACTAATTTATTTATTTTTTTGAATTATTTTTTTCAATTAAAATTATTTCCTGTTTTTTTTTTTAATTATTCCTTAATGTAAATTATTTCTTTGTTATTATTTTTTATTTGTTTATTTTTTGTGTGTGCTTGGAATGTCTGGAAGAGAAAAA
>JAXGGA010005826.1:0-74863 GCA_038373865.1 Uloborus plumipes
GACCCTGTATCATTAGTTTTTGAGATGTAAGCGTATAACCACAGGACTGCTCTTGCAATGTGTTGCAGGGGGGGGGCATGGGGGGGGGCGTACGCAATAGGGGTGGGGATTGGAACTTCGTGTTTTTTTAGTGTATACTTTATATACTAACATCTGGAAACAAATCGGATTTCCCCCAATTAGTTGCGACACTCAAAGCGTATAGTAATAGTATTGCTCTTGCAATGTTTCGCGGTGGGGGGGGGGGGAGCAAGAGGGTTGGGGGTCGGAACTTTGTGTTTTTATAGTGTATACTTTGTATACTACCATCTTTAAAAAAACATAAGCCTTCCCCTAATTAGTTGCGACACAAAAAGCGTATAACCATAGTACTGCTCTTGCAATGTTTCGGAGGGGGTGGGGGAAAAGCAAGGCGGGGTGGAGGTCGGGACTTGGTACTTTCTTAGTGTACACTTTATGTACTAACATCCTGCAGAAATTCAGCTTTCCCTAAATTAGTTTCGACACGAAAAGCGTATAATCATAGTAGTGTTTTTGCAATGTTTCGGAGGGGGTGGGGGGGAAAGCAAGAGGGGTGGAGGTCGGGACTTTGTGTTTTTTAAGTGTGTACTCGATGTACTAACATCCTGCAAAAATTCAGCTTTCCCTAAATTAGTTGCGACACGACGTGTTTATTGACTGGACTATAAAGAATGTAACTGCTATAGTTCTTCCGTAGAAAAATTTCACAATCGTTTTCAAATGAAAAAAAAAAAAAAAAAATGAAATAAAAGTACAAAGAACATCAAAACACATTTTATCGAAGAAAGAAAAAAAACCTCCTGTCGTTAATAAAATCTCGAATTTTATTTTTAATCCGTTGCCAGTTGTTAAATATAAGTAAAGAATAAAATGCTCTCGTGAATGAACAATTTTTGTAATCAAAAAAAAATATCGTCTGCCAAAAAAAAATAAATAAATAAAAATAATAATAAATTAAACAAAAAAAAATGAATAAATAAACAAAAAATCGTCTGCCCAGTCAGTCATTTTTTTCTGAGCTTGCATTTCCGCCATGTTTGCAAAGTCGGAATCGGAATCAGAGTCCTCACAGAAGATTTTTCAGAAAAGTACTTTACATACATTTTTTATCAAAACTGTTTTCTTACAAAGTTAGTTTGAAGGAAATCTGCCTTTAAGTTTCGAATCAACATTCAATTTAAATTTCCCAGTAGGCGCTCATGTTAAAAATTTTTCTGAACGGTTCATCATTGAACGAAAAATGGTTCAAATTGAAAAGTGAAATATGGGAACGAGTCTCTCCGAGATCTTTCGAACAAAAAAAGTTTATTCAATTCAGACGGTTCACTTAAAAGTTATTAGGTGGAGAAAGGTTGCTTGAACGGTTCAATGTTGAACGAAAAAATGTTCAAATTGAAAATTTAAATACGGTAATGAAGTATCCTTGCCGATATCTTTCGAACAAAAAAAAGTTTGTTTAAATCGGATTGTTCACTCAAAAGTTATTAGGGGTGAGAGCTTGTTTGAACGGTTCAACGTTGAACGAAAAAATTGTTCAAATCAAAAATGTAGGTACGGGAATGAAGTATCCTTGAAAAGATCTTTCGAACAAAAAAAAGTTTGTTCAAATCGGACTGTTCATTCAAAAGTTAGTATCGCGGGACCGGTTATTTGAACGGCTCAAAGTTGAACCAAAAATTGTTCAAATCAAAAATTCAAATATGGGAATGAGTTGTACTCGCCGAGATCTTTTCAACAAAAAAAAGTTTGTCCAAATCGGAATGTTCATTCAAAGGTTATTAGGGGGGGACAGACCGACCGACCGACAGACCGACACACAAATTCCCCATCTCAATACCCTACTTTCAAATTTTTAATTTTTCGATATTCATTTTACCTCTTTATTTTTTTACTTGGCGATATTTTTTGGACTGGGCGATATTTTTTTTAACTTGGCGATTTTTTTTTTTGGACTTGACGATATTTTTTAGATGCATTAAGCTACTTTTAATACTTTTTTCGCCTTTCTTTTATTTTTAACGGGAAAGTAGGCTAAAAAGGAGTCCGGGTTGAGTCCCCCTACCCCGCCTCCTCGCTCATAAGCAGGCAGGAATCCACAGGGAAGATCTTGACCCGCTTTAAACTGCCAAAGGTAGTTTAAAGCTGCATTTTGGGGACTTTCATTTCGAAAAATTCGCCCCAATTCCTCATTTATGCCCCTAATTAACTTATGACAATTCCCCTGCTTCAAAAAAGACTCCCTATAAAATCAGAATCTGGATCTTCCCTTGTTAATTTCATCACCAAAGATCGTCTTAAATTAAGTGTTCGGAACTCTAGCTTAGAAAATTTTCCAGGGAAGTGTCCCAAACCCCCATCCCTTTTTCTTAACATCACCAAATATAGCCTGCAGTTGCGTTTATTGGACTTAATTGAAAAATTTCGGTCGAGGCTCGTTTCAAGTTGCCTTTTTGGACCTTGATTTCGAAAAAGAGGAGATCCTCATTTCTTCACATAACCTAAGATGTCATACAAAAACATTTTTAAGACTTCAATTTCAAAAAAAACTTCTAAGTGGGAAAAACAAAAGTTTCCTTACTCTAAAAATACCACATTGCACTTTTGAAACTTCAATTTCAACTGATTGATGGATGAGAGCTTTGCATTTCCACCGTTCTCCAAACATTACCAAAGATGGTCTGCAGTTGCATTTTTACGAATTTACAATTTCAATTTTAAAAGGTTTCCGCCTTAACATCAATAAAAATACTCCATGACAGCGTTTTTAGAACTAAAATTCCAGGGAATATGATTTTAACCTTAAATGGAAGACGTGTCCTTTAGAAATAAATTCTCATTCATCAGAAGAGTCTCTGCTCCATAAATAAATTGTTTAACTTTGAATTATCACCTGGACACCTATCCCCATCAATTTACCACTCCCTCTCTCTATATATATAGTTGAAATTATATTAATTTCAAGTAAAAGATTTGCGACCTTACTAAGTCTAAACAGGGCCGGTAAACTGTAAAAAAAAAATATATTTTTAAACAAGCAATTATTTTAAAGAGAAACTTTCAGTGTGATTTGCTTACTTAAAATTGACATAATACGCTAAAGATTAAGATGCCAAAAGACTGGCATTTGAATAAATAAATAAATATTCAACCTATTTATTTTTGAAACTCAAACATCAAACAAAACATTTTCTTTCAAAGTTTATTCTTTCCATAATAAATAATTTTCTTTTCAAACTGCTCATTACATCAAAGAGTTCAAACTGTTAAAGAGTAAAAAATTTGTTACAGAGGAGGAATGTTATGTATTAAGTCACAACCACTCTTCAAAACCATACATTATAACTTAAAACAATCCAAATTCCATTGCAAACAGGTTATTCGTTTTTTTGGAATCAACATTAAAAACCAATACATATAATCTTAAGGCACTTATTCATTCCTTCCTGTAGCTACATGAAGTGTTTATAATTAAATTCATTGGAAAGGAATAAAAGTATATAACTCCTCTTAACTGCATGGTAAATGACAGTAAAACTCAAAATTGAAGGGGCAAGTGGATAAAGGTGACATGTGACAATTATTTAAATTTCTAGAAAAAGCTTTCAAAAAAAATTTATTACCTTTTCACCTTCATCCATGGTAAAAAGTATGTTTTCCCAAAATTGTCACATATCACCTTTTTCCACTTACCCCTTCAATTGTAAACATACATTTTTACAATAAAAAAAACATTACACTATAATACATATTGACTGACTTTTAGAAATTAATATTCAAACATTCATGCTGACTACTGGGCGATTCTATGGAAACAGACAAATCAGTTTTTCACAAAACAGCCCTGCAAAGGCTACAAATGTGTTAATTCTTTGTTTTATTTTAAACTTACTTCAAAACGAAGAACATGATCTCCACTTCTATGTAATGCAATTAAATTTTGATAATTTTCAGAAAAAATATTTAAATAATGTTATTTTATCAGTATTGGGGGTATCACGTAAGATACGTTTGTCACGGAGCTACAGCATCATCAAAAAATACTGTTTTTAGATATCTTCAAAATTTATCTGCACTATACAGTACACTCTTGATTATCCGCGGAATTGGGTGGCACAAGTTTTGTGGATAACGAAAATCGCAGTTGGCGAAAGAAGACTTAAAATAAGGGCTAAAGAAAATAAAACTTGTCATTTGCTTAAAAACAAATGTGTTGCATATAAAATGTGATATTAATAGAGAAGATAAGTACAGTACTAAAAATTATTTGTATTTCAAGTTCTGAAGCACAAGAAATTTACAAAGGAATAGTACTTTTGATGACACTCAGGTAAAGCACTTTATTCAATAAAGTAGGTCACACTCTTCTTTAAGAATTATTAAGCAAAAACAACGAACTTAATTTCTATGATTTTTTTTTCCCCAAGATCCAACACCCCCACCCCCTCAGTTAATCCACTCGCGGATAATCAAGAGTATACTGTATTTAAGTTGAGACCATGTTCTTCATAAAGTTTGTGAGATAAAATGAGGGTTTAACATATCTCTAGCTGTTACAGGCTGTTTTGTACAGCAGTTGATGCTGTTTATCTAAATGGAATTACCCTACTGTGAATAATGGCCATAAAGAGTCAAGTGGATAAGACAGTAGACTGGATAGGATTCTGGATTACACACCCAATGCCATGAAGATCCGAGCATACACTCATTAAATCCGTGGGTCCACAAGTCCTGCGACAGACCACTAAATAGTTCGTCATGGCTAGAAGAGACTGAAGGAAATTTCCCACCCCTTCAACCTCATGTCCAAAGTGTGGAGGCGGAGATGACTGGTGGCAAAATGTTTCAATGATTAAGTAAGTTACTGTTCATCTGTGCTAGTGGAAGATGATGGTCTACCTACTAGGTACCTCTTTACAAATGTTTATCACCTTGTTGATGTTGACATGGACAAATGCAAAGAAGACACTGTGCTTTCATGTTCGAAAAAAAATTTAAAAATGTAATAATAATAATTACTAATCAATAAATAAGAATAGTCAACAAAACTTGCTTTATGCAGAATAGTCAAAAGATAAAGTCAGTAAACAAGATCTAATCATATAAAAGACAAAGAAGGTAAATGAATTGCTTTTAATTAAAAAGGTGTAAGTCAACACTTAAGCCTTTTTGAGGAAAAGTGATACAAATATAGCCTCATTAAAATGAAGGGCCAGAGGGAAAAAAGATGAAAGTGACCAAAAAGCTATTTCGAGAAAAACGAAGACCAAAGTTTGATTTCTTGTAACTCCCTTTGTAGTTAATAGAATTTTCATGCACATTTCGATCGATTCCTCATCTTTTTCCCCCTTGTTGTTCTACTAGTTGATATTAATCCTTCATAGCCCCTAGATAGCGCTAATATCTCAAAATTGAAGAAAAAGTGACTTTCATCTTTTTTCCCCCTCTCTCTGGCCCTTCAAAAATTAAACTTTATTAAAGAGTCTACAGCTTTGAAGATCATTATTTGCTTTGATTCAATGGTCATGTGGTTTTCATGCAAATGAAAGTGGCTTTAGAATAGGAAATTGTACCTACTGAAAATTTGACAGAAAATCACTGAAACTGAATCTCTACCACTTAAAAACTACTGCACTCATCAAGAGGGGGATGCCTCCTACTGACTTGTCACATGTAAATCATAATCTAATGTTAATATATTTTACTAAAGGATCACATAGGAAAAAAGATAAAAGAAATTGACTGAAAAATATGAAAAATAATGATCATTTAAACTGTCGAATAAAGTTCGAATTTAGTTTTAATTTGGTTATACAGTTGAGTTTCAATAACTCGAAGTCCCAAGAGAACAGCTAAAAGCTTCTAGTTATTGGTAGTTAGAGTTATAGGAAGTTCCCAGAGCCTTCTCAAGAGTTCGGGACCCAATGAAAACTTCAAGGTAAAGGTATATTACAGTTATAAGGCTTGACTGTATTGTTATTGCAGTTAAAGTCCTCTGAAAGCCAATTACAGTTTATTATTTTGAGTTAAGAAATCTGCAACTTATATCTCTAACAGAGAACTTCAAGCTCACAATTTATTATTTAGTGTACAGTTAAGCTGCAATTTAAATGATATAACAAATTGAGTTTTTACAAAAAAACTGTGCATAGCTTTTGGAAAAACAATAGAAAAAATTTATGATTTCAAATATATCATACTCATCTAAAAAAATCAGAAAAAGAGTATAACAGTATTATGATTCAAACAAACATTGAAAAGGAACAATAAAATTATTTAAAATATCTCTGAAAAATACAACTCAATCATATTCTTTTGCTTTTGATTTCTTCAGAGTATCCTTGTAAGGAGATGGAGCTCCATGATATAAAAAGTTGCATAATATTAACAAATGGCACACGTGTAAAAGAGCACTACTGATATTGGTTGATGGATAGGTATTCCAACAAAGTTCCAAGATTCCAAGAATGCATAACCTAAAAGTAATAAAACAATTATCTCTTATACTATCTTATAAAATAAGAAAATGATAGTTAGAAACTTAAAATATCAAGAAAGCAAAAATAAATCATAACTTATAAAGCAGGGGTGATTGTGAGTTCATAAAAAAATACCTGAAAGTTTTAAAGAAAAAGGGGGGGGGTGTTTTTTTTAAACTAAGGCCCCTATTACTTAAGCAGACCTAATTTCATAATTATACATACATAATAATTAATTTCCTTTCATAAACTAACACATTTCATATATTCAAATAGTTTTTAGTCAAAACATTGTACATGCATTTAATTAAATTGTAAATGAGTAATAAAGTTATTTTTGAGCTAGTGATGAGTAATTATCTCCAAAAAAATATTTTAAGGAGAAAGCAAAAGTCTAACAGAATTACTATTTGTTGTGAGAAAGCATGTAATGAAAGTTGCATCTGTTACATTTTGTTGCATTTCATTTATTTGTCTCCCAACTAAGGATAATAAGCATCAAAAGTTCAAAAGTGAGAAAATTTTGATTCTCATATCGGATGCAAATAAAATAATTTACTAAGGTAAAAAAACAATTAGAAATTTCATTTTAACATTTCTATTTGATGAATATTATTAATAATTATAGGTATAATCATCGAAAATTCGAAAAAGAAAAAAAAAATTCAGAGGTGGGAAAATAAAAGCATAATTAAAAATATTTTATTTCCGGTATTTTCGAACATGAAAATACCTGAATCGATCATGAAAATACCGGAAATCCGGTAAAATATCGGAACACAATCACCCGTTATAAAGAGAGTTTTAAAAAACAGCCGATTTTTGGCAAATCTCAGCATTGTAAGAAATATTTTTAACACATAATCAAAAAATGCTTGCACTTAAATATTTTGATTGAATTTTTAAAAACATTATTACTTAAAAAATAGTATGTGCATTAAGTGAAGCACCGTTTATAGATTTTTGAAGGGACTGCATGAAAAAACACACAAATGAAAAATAATATAACAGGCATGCAGGCCCGTTATTTAGGGGGTCAGGGGAGTCATTTACCCTCCCCCACTGGCTTTGAGAAATCAATGTATTTCCAGAAAAGTCAGGGTGGTTTTTGTTATTTTCCAATGCATTGTGCTTGCACTTTCTGTCGCAAATATGGCTGTCCATTAGCTCTCATTGACTGTACATTTCTAAATATTTTAAGTTTTATTTTGGGTGTTAACAAATGAAGAAATCACTTTCAAACTTACTTTAATATTGGGTTATAATTTGTAGACCATAAAACATGTGGAAGTGTAAAGAAGTACCAAACATAAAATTGATAATGAAGTGATCGACTAAACACAACACCTACAAAATTAGATGAAAATAGTACAAAAAACATATCTGATTAAAGTTAAGTACTAATATAAAATATTGTAGTGCAAAAAATAAGTTAAACAAAAAAGTATACAGGATTTTTAAATTAACACAACGGTTTTTTAACTATCAGCAAATAATTTTACAGCTGCTGTGATGTTCAGAAAGGGAGGAAAATCTATTCAAAATCAGGAACATAAAAGAACAAGTTCTTCATATTTTGAAAATATTTGAAAGAGATTAATGTTGAAGGAGAATTTTTCTATATGAGTAAACAATTGTGAAAAACAACACCTTGGTGAATGGGGCAGTTAAATATGTTCATAGTCCACTAAGTCCTTCAAGTTCCCATTCCAAATCAATACCTCTGGAAGTGCTGGGAAAAGGAAAAGGAATTGCTTGATTAATGGTCTGGTTCAAAAACTAAGTGCTCTTCAGGGACACATCCAACTGGTTAAACCATGTGTTGTGGTTGGTGTAAGGGGGACACTGGAGAGTGCGTGTGTACTAAGCAGACTTTAATGCAGCTACTAAAAATTAAAAGCATTGTATGTCAAAGGATACTGTCGACAGATAATATCGATGACTCCTTTGGTCCACATGTGCCAATCCCAAATTTTCTGCAAAACAAGAAAGTATTTAAGAAATAAAATAAAGTAAATAATAACTAAATCCTACAGTTAAGAACCATAATGTTACACAAATTTATACAGAAATCATGTGTGTCATAATATAAGCCACTTTTGAGCAACATCATAAACATTTCAAAAGAATTATGAATAGGTTTTAATTAAAATTGTTGATATATCATCCAGAATTGTACTTTCGGCATTGATTCCTAAATCATACAATTATAGCAAATTCAGCGAGAACTGATTGTGGAATCTGAATTCATTATACAGTCGACGCTCGTTATAGCGACCACTCGTTATTAAGACCATCCTAATATAACGACCAGTGAGAAAACCCCCAACTGCTGTATTGAAATATACTCTATGTTCTACCTCTTATAACGACCACTCGTTATAAAGACCGTTTTCTATAAGACGGAGACGGTCGTTGGAGACGGTCGTTATATCGTGTAGTCTCTTCTCAGTATAACATACTTTTTCTTTTTAAAGAGTTTACTTCAATATGATAGTTAAGTTAGGCACTTGGTCTGCATAAAGCACCTACAGCGGTCCATTTTTTTTATTAAATTTATTAGGTAGCCATAAAATAACTACCCTTTTTACTGGGTATAAACAATATTTGAAAGTATTTTATTTGAATTTTAAAGAAATTATACATCATCAATAAAGTGAATAGAATCGAAATATCAAACTAAATTTAATGTAAACTGGAAAAAAATTTTATTACATGAATTTTTTTACAACATTATTACTTATATAGAAAAATTTACATCATTTACAATACACTGATAGTTACAAATGAGAAGAAAAAAATACTTACTTAGTCCATCTATATGCCAAAATTGCTAAAACTAATAAATGCAAAAAAAGGAGAATAAGATGAAATGTTCTACTAATAAATATTTCTTCTGGAATAAACCTCCAATTTACAGTCCACTCATGTAAAAATATTCTTCCTAAATCGAAAGCACGAGAAAGGTAACTGATTGGGTTTGAAAGTAGAAATGGAAGACCAACAATAATCTACAAAAGAAAAAATATAATTTCATTAGTAAGACACCTTTTCTTTTTTAATCCTAAATAATATTACATATCTTGCATCACTTTAAATTACTACATTAAATATAACAAAATTACAATGTTTTCCATAGGCAATTCTCATAACATAAAACCATGCAATACACTGCCAACTAGATTATTTCCATCCATAGACTTTACATAGGATACCAGTTATTTAAGTTTAAAAAATATTAATAAAATAAAATATAACAACATTTGACAAGTTAAGGAAGTTGAGATAAAACATAGCACTGACATTAAAACAAAATCAGTCAGTACAAAACTCAGAATCTACATTAACTTAATTATATATCCACAACAAAATGAAAACAACCTCTGATTGCAGCAAGAACAATTAAGAGGAGCACTCAAAAGCATTACACTAGTTTTTTTTCTCTTTTTCTTTTCCGATTCACTGAACTGTCACACAACTACTTATTTTATCGAGCTCTTCACTTAATATTTCACAAAAAAAAAAAAAAAACGTTACAAAATACCAAATGCCTTCTAAAATTAATCATTTGATCGCAAATAATGACAAGTTTCAGTGAACCAAAAGCTTGTATCATTGGCTGAGTATAAATAGATAACAACTTTGAAAAAATAGAATTTTTTACCTTTGTTAAAACTTTCCGTTGAAATACCAATACAAATAAATACAAATGTGAGGATCAACAACAGGATTTGCGCCCAGCTAGGTTGGTGCTGTTCAATTTTTAGTCCCCAATAAAGATCAATGGCCCTTTTAAAGCTATCCACTCTCTTGCTCATTAAAATCTTTTCCGGTAAACTGTTGCAAGAGCCACTGCCCTGTTAAAATAGTAATTTGTCTTCATTTCCTGATTAGCTTGAGATTTGCACAGCTAAAAACAATGTCCTCTTGTCTTGTTTTGGGTGAAAAACTTTAACCCACTAAGTTCTTTCATTTTGATGAAGTTAAATAACTGAACAATGTCTCCTTCGCTCAAGACTATACATGGAAAAAAAGTTGGTAAGAAAATAAATACTCCTAATTAAATTACATATAAAAATGGTAATTTAACAACATTTAAATCAAATTTTACATTCCCTAAAAACCATGAAAACATGTGAATTTGCCGAGTTTTACTCAAACCACTATTTAAAAAAAGCTTAATTATTGTTATCTACTTGTATTCACCTTGTCATATCAATATAGAACTGAATTCAATTTTCAAATGCAAGTAAGTATGCACAGAAAACATCATTTTATTAGCCTACTTTCCCGTTAAAAATAAAAGAAAGACGAAAAAAGTAAGAAAAGTAGCTTAATGCATCTAAAAAATATCGCCAAGTCCAAAAAATATCGCCAAGTTAAAAAAATAAAAAGGTAAAATGAATATCGAAAAATTAAACATTTGAAAGTAGGGTATTGAGATGGGGAATTTGTGTGTCGGTCGGTCGGCCGGTCTGTCGGTCTGTCTGTCCCCCCCTAATAACTTTTGAATGAACATTCCGATTTGGACAAACTTTTTTTTGTTGGAAAGATCTCGGCGAGTACAGCTCATTCCCAAATTTGATTTTTCGATTTGAACAATTTTTGGTTCAACTTTGAACCGTTCAAACAACTTGTCCCGCGATGCTAACTTTTGAGTGAACAGTACGATTTGAAAAAACTTTTTTTTGTTCGAAAGATCTTTTCAAGGATACTTTATTCCCCTATCTACATTTTCGATTTGAACAATTTTTCGTTCAACATTGAACCGTTCAAACAAGCTGTCACCCCTGATAACTTTTGAATGAACAATCCGATTTAAACAAACTTTTTTTTGTTTGAAGCATCTCGGCAAGGATACTTTGTTACCGTATTTAAATTTTCAATTTGAACACTTTTGGTTCAACATTGAACCGTTTAAGCAACCTTTCTCCACCTAATAACTTTTGACTGAACCGTCCGAATGGAATAATTTTTTTTTTCTGTTCGAAAGATCTCAGCGAGTGCAGCTCATTCCCATATTTGATTTTTCGATTTGGACAATTTTTGGTTCAACTTTGAACCGTTCAAACAACCAGTCCCGTGATGCTAACTTTTGACAGAACACTCCGATTTGAACAAACTTTTTTTTGTTCAAAAGATCTTTTCAAGGATACTTCATTACCGTATTTAAATTTTCAATTTGAACACTTTTTCGTTCAACATTGAACCGTTCAAGCAACCTTTCCCCACCTAATAACTTTTGAGTGAATCGTCCGCATGGAATAACCTTTTTTTTTGTTTGAAAGATATCGGAGAGATTTTCCCATACATTCCCATATTTCGCTTTTTGATTTGAACCATTTTTCGTTCAATATTGAACCGTTCAGAAAAAAAAATTAACATTAGCGTCTACGGGGAATTTAAGTTGAATGTTGATCCTGAACTTAAAGTCGGATTTCCTTCAAACTAACTTTGTAAGAAAATGGTTTTGATAAATAATGTTTGTAACGTACTTTTCTGAGTAATCTTCTGTGAGGACTCTGATTCCGACTCCGACTCCGCAAACATGGCGGAAATGCAGGCTCAGAAAAAAAATGACTGACTGTGCAGATGATTTTTTGTTTATTTATTCATTTGTTTTATTTTATTTATTATTTTTTTTTTTTTTTTTGGCAGACGATGTTTTTTTTTTGTAACAAAAATTTTTCATTCACGAGAACATTTTATTCTTTATTTATATTTAACAACTGGCAACAGATTAAAAGTGAAATTCGAGACATTTTATTAACGGACGAGTTTTTTTTCTCTTTTTTTTTTCCCCTTTCTTTGATAAAATGTGTTTTGATGCTCTTTGTACTTTTATTTATTTATTTATTTATTTTATTATTATTATTTTTTTTTTTTTTTCGAAAACGATTGAGGATTTTTTCTACGGAAGAACTGTAACAGTTACACTCTTTAAAAGGTGCGACAAAACTTTATTTATTCCTTAATTACTTTTTACGTGTCTATTTCATCTGATGAAAAGGGTATATTTTGCTTTTCGAAATCAGCTCTAAGTGCTAAAAAGGTATGTTTGACATAATTTTAAGTCTCAGATAATCAAGAGAATAATGATCAGATGCGAGAATGCCGATGTCGATGTACGGGAAAGTAGGCTCGTTTAGTTCTTGACAGAACTTCTTGTTTAAAGTATTTTCCAAATACAATCGATTTTGATTTTGAAAAATCTTTTATTTCCTTTTTTTTCTTTTTGGATCTAAGACAATATATTAAAAATAGGCCATTGGCAGTGAGTAGTTTGCAGCAGTGCATAGCAGCAGCATGTTAAATTTTACAAAAATTGAATATGTATGGATACATCCTAGTTGATTTATTGAAAATGATACCAAGGTTGTTCGTTTTGATGCCTTGAAACTTATACTAGGTGCCATCATGAAGCTTGATTAAAACGCTTGATTTCAATTCTTATTTCTAACACTGATTATTACTATTCAAAAAAGTACTTAACATGTTTTTTTTTTTTTTTTCAAGAAGTACTAAATAAAACTCAACATTATTTAAACTGAAAATTTTATCGTTTAAAATTTAAAATCTTAACAAACATTTAATAATGGCCAAGTCTTGTTGTTTCATGTCATGTAATTTACAATGCAATACAATGTACATTGAAATTTAATTTTTCACATTTCAAATGTACTTTACAAATTTGTCATGGTCCGTCCACTATCCATCAGCGCTGAACCCACATGAATAAATTGCCAAAAAGGAGGAACATGCATATAGGTTTTTAACTAGAATTTTAGAATACATATTTTCGTTGTACATGCTAATCTCAAACTTCACCAGTTAGTCTTCAGAAAAAAAGTAAAGCTTAAATATTCCAGTAAATTCAGTATTTCTTATAAATTTATGCTTTTTTTTTTCTTTCTTTTAAATGTTTTCTCTATTACAGTCTCTAAAACCGAGCATCCTTTAACCAGAGATAAATACATGGAGCTCCCTATTCAAGAAGTCTGGAGCCAGAACTCCCTTACAGAAGGGATGTCCCTCAAAAGAGATACTACTGTATATAAAGCTTGTATGAAAAACAAAAAACTTTATTAATTAAACAAAAACTAAATGCAGAGAGGAAAAAATAATGAAATGATGCTTTATATTAGCAGTAAGAAACATGTCAATCTCAGGTCCACTTTTAGTGATAGACTATAATAGTTGATCGCTCGCAACAACATGTTAGACCATGTGTTTTGGTAAAAAACACAATATTTTTTTTTTGAAAAAATAAGGTTGAACTTCTTAATCATTTGAATATTTTTCAACTAGCTGTGATAGCAATTATAACTTTTCGTAATTATAACTTTTCACTTTCTTTCTGGTTTTCAGATATATTTCAGACATTAAAGGATTTGCATTCAGTGCTAAACTTGATCGTAAACAGAAAGTGCACAGATGCTAACTGCATTTTAATTTAATTTTGAACACGGTAAAAAATATATAGCCTTACTACTGGTGTTAAAAAATAAACTTTACATAACTTTAACTATTGGTTTTGTATATTTAAAGTACTTTGACAATTTAAGTTCAAAAATGCTAAAATTTTTAAAGAGATTCGAACAAAGTTACCTGAACTATTGCACAAACAGTTATGCAGTATGCTGTGTTTTTGAATCCAATGTCATGAAGCATTACAAACAGAAGCCCAGGAGCATACAATAAAATATTCATTTTAACAGATACTGCAAAACTAAAATGAAAAATAAAAAGGTCAATGCACCGTAATTAAAGTTTACAAAAAATACCCTAAAAATATAACGTGGAATTACCTAAATAAAATGGATCCTATTAACCATCTATCATCAATAAAATAATTCACAGCTACAACCAAAAAGAAGATAGCTACGGGGTCATTAAAGAGCCTAAGGACATATATCGAATGAATTCGGTATGAAGTACAGCACATGAATATTAAGGCATATGGTGGGACCTAAAATAGAAATAATTCGAATGAAAAAGAATAATTTGAATGAAAACTAATTATTCAATAGTTAGACAAGAATAATTTTAACAAAAACTACATCACATATTTTAAGAAAATATAAAGCCAAAATTGCATATAAAAAAATCAGAAATTCAGTTGAACTTTAGATTGACATTGAATGGTCAGTTAAAGGGCACTTTTTATGAAATTATATTAACAATAAAGCTTCAAAATTAATATTGAAGAAACATTATTTTAGCTCGCTGTTTGCTTGCTTTTAGGCAAAAAACTATTTTCCAACAGAATATATTTTTAATGGAACAAACATACAAACTGCTAGTATACTTTTACATGTACTGGCACAAAATTTTTGATATCTCAAACATTTTTAAAGGCTTTAAGACAAATATACGGATGGATGTAATTAAAAACACAAAATTTTCTTCCACTTCAGAGTTTGACGCATTCTAAATTTTTTCAGTCATATACGCATATGCACCTTCGTGCCAATACGTTAGTGGGTTCCTGCTCACTGTGGAATATACGGAAATGAAGCAGCCGACTTTCTTGCAAAAAAGGGAACTGGAATATTACAAATTACAACAAAACCAGTCCCTTATCCTGCTGTAATGCGACTATTAAAAGAAAGAATGAACGACGACTTTCAGACCAGGCAGTCAAACCTGAAAAACATAAGAGCTGGAGAGAATCAATCATGCCAATACCAGATGCCCCGAGACGACATGCTGTAGCAGCAATTCGTCTCGAGACCGGCCATGACTGCCTTGCTGCCCACCTTTTTAGGATGAACATATTTTCCTCGCCAAATTGTCCGTTATGCAAGAAAAATGCAGCTACGGATGCTTTCTATCTAAAAGAATGCGTTGCAATCTCAGGCATCTGTATTTACGAGAGATATTGGAAGGCGAGAGACAAATTAATTGAACTGCAGTATGATTGACCCTGACTGACTTTTAAATTGCTATTACATGTTTAAATTTTATGGTTTTAGAGTTTTAATCCTTTTCCTGCCTTTTACATTTTATGATGTTTTTTATTTAGTCTTTTACATTTTATCTGCTTTCATGTTTTCCTTTTAAATTTTATCTTTTATTGTTACATTCTACATTTTTGTATTTTAATTTATTATTGTTGTCGTTTTTTTTACTCTCCACAAGTCTGTGCTGAGTGTGCTGTTCGCACACTTGAGTCAATGAACTGTGTTCAAGTGCTTCTGCTGAAAATAAAAAATTATAGAACGTAATACAGAACATTAAAGCATAAGTTTAAAATACAATTCAGAGAATTCAGTCGTAATCAAAGGTTTATAGAACCATAGTATTATATTTGATTAATTTTTATTTTGGTTTTTTTTTAAAGTATAAGCATAAAGTATTTTTTTAGGCTCCCAATTTTAAGTATCAAACTATAGCTGTAATCAAATACAATTAATTGCTCATTCAAAATAAATGAGAAAAATTTTACTAAAAAAATTTAGAACATAAAGTAAAAACATATTACTTTAATTTTATTCAAGAAAAATCCAAAATCAACTAGGAAAACAATTTTTTTCATAGAAATAATGTTATAAGCAATTTTATTTCAGCACTCTACTTCATTTAATCACAGACACTTAAAATTCTCTATTTTGTTGAGCTTTCTCACTTTCACATAAATTTGACTTTTGAAAAAAAAAAAATTAAAAAAATAATAAAAAATACTTGAAAGAGAATGGCCTGCCGAACATTTTTTCGAAAACTAATTCAGAAAGGGTAGATTAATATTTCTTCAATGCAATTTTAAAATCTTCGTAAAAAGTATTAAATGGTATTTTGAGCCTCGAAGAAGCAATAATTATGTGCTAAAAAGGAACAGAAAGAAAACATTCAGTGGACCTATGCTGGAGAAATCCATTTGAATCAACTTTTTGTTTAGTATAAATAAAATTGCACACATTCATGCAATTTTTCAAGTGTATTTACTCAAGTATTGACTCTTTATTATTATATTTAATGTTTTATATTGGTAAATGTAAGTTAAATATTCAAGTTCCAAAACAAGTGATGGAACTACATTGGCTTTTTTCTACAAGAATAAAATCAACTACCAAATAAATATATATTATATATGAATGAAATTTCTTTGATATCTATGAAACTCAATAATATATATTGGAGCTCTTCACATTTGTTTTAGTGAAAGAGAACGAATAATGCATTTGTTAATTTTTAGACAAAAAAGAATCAAATTTCCTATATAACGGTGGATCATGATACTTATTTTTTTTTTTTTTTTCAACCAGCTCTTCATACCTCGATAGGAAGGAAAAGATTAATGTACACAAAGTGAAGAAAATGAAAAACTTACTATTGCAGATCGTGTGTACAATCTGAACACATAATATAAAGTTGCCAAGTATAATAAGGCAAATATCAGTTGAGCAAGTAAAATATTTTCTCCTCCTTGTGTCAAGCCATAAAAAATGGAGAATACATATACGAAGCCACCAGGATATCTACAGAAAGAAAATTTTAAATATTTCAGCAATGGATTTATTTTTTTACAACTACACATTTTTACTTAAAAAATAAATGCACATTTTTATTCATTTTTAATCATTGAGATCAGATTCATTTAATAGGTTTCAAATTTAAATTCTGAATTCAATGGTTGAAAGTGAGTAAATATTTTATCCTAAGAGATTAATTTCATTGCATAAGGCACAAAGCACATAAGCAAAACAAAGCCACTATTTTTCGGAAATGCAGTCCATAGTACATAGAGTTAATGAGCCAACTTACTAGGGTTGCATCACTGCTGCACATTTTTTAATTAAGAGTACTCTTTATCTATCTCTTTGTCCTTGGTTTAGCAGTAGATTAATTTAAATTGTACAACTCACACAGGCAAATTTTTCTCTAAGAAAATGGTAGATATGTTTGATAAAGAGCTTTTGAATAAACTAATTCATGCATCTTGCAGGGTTACTCACTTTCTCCAACAACACTAGAGAATCCTCTCAAATGCTACACAATACCAACTCCCTTCCATAAACAAAAAGAGAGAGAGAGGGACAGAAAGACTCCTTAACCCTCTCGAGAGAACAGGATTTTTCAGTCAACGCTTTTTAAGCACAGGAGAAAACTTGAACTGTATGCTTTCCAAACGGCAACGCATTTTCGTAGTGGTGAATTCGTCCCCCCAGAACGAGTTTAAGTTGAAAGGGGACTTGTCACTTCAGGAAGTCCTTCCTGACATGACGGGTGAAGGTTCTACACCGCCCACATTCTTCCCTCTTTTGTAACCAGGGCTAACAGTGCCTCGCGATAACCACGTGGAGGAAATACGTACCTATTGTCGATTCAAACTCGAGTGCAACGTATAAACTAAATAATTTGGTGGGCAAACTATGTTCAGCATTTGAATTGATTTTTTTTCTGAATATTTGCTGAAAAAGTAATTATTTCAATCCGTACACCATTTCCAGTAAAATAATCATCCGAATTGTTTACATAAAAAATAGAATCTGAAAATCTGACCCATTAGGCAGTCACGATTTATCCTTGGAGGGGCATGGGGAATACAATTTTCTGCTTAATAAATTATTACATGTACCTATATAGATAAATATAGCACTCAAGCATTCGCAATATTGCAGTAAACCAAGGATTTCGAGGAGAATTATGTCATTATTCACTCATTTTGTTGCCATCATTCGTTTCTGTATTGAAATAAAATGCAGTTTTAACAAAAATATAAATTTTCTCCCCTTGTGCCTCAATTTCCCTCAATAAAAATAGGCTTTTCTGAAACTCTCAAACACGAGAAGACAGTTTTATTGCTTCAAAATGAAATGGTTTAGATAAGAATAAAATGCTTATTTTGACAAAAAAAGTATTCTTTCCGAATGTTTTGTCTTTCAGCAGTATTTTATGCAGCAACATCTTTGGAAAATTAGTATATTTTTCTGTTCAGAACTTACCTTTTTTCAATCAATTAATGACTTGAAAGGCCTAGTCTTACGTCAACGCAAAAGAAAAGGGCGGGGGGGGGGGGGCATAAACTGCTTTTGAGTTTTTATGAATTGTCAACATTTTATTTGCGGCAAAAAAAAAAAATCATAAAGTGCTTCTCTCACCCTTCTTGTTTACCTTTATGCAAAATGACACCTGAATATAAATTAAACCATCCTCCACCCCAACCCAACAGTTTTTAGAGGTAGTGCCCCCATCTTATTCAGTTTTTACGGAGGAGAAGGGAGCAATTATATTATTCGTAAACGAATTGTTCTTGAGTTTTACGAAGGTTAAAAGTTCAGAAACATTTGGAACAATGAGAGAGGTTCATGGGGGTATTCCCCCCCCCCACACACACACAAAAAAGTATCCTTTCAAAATCAAAAACGTTATTTTCATTTCACAATTTTTTCACTAATTTTTTGGTACAGAATCCGAGCAATGGACTTACTAATGTATCCCATGTCTGGACAAGTGTTTCTGGTTATGAAAGAAAATAATAAAATAAAAATATTTAACGCGCCGCAGTGCTGTGTCTCAACAAAGAACCTTCCGCATTTATATTTATTCAATTTACATTCAGAGACAGAATAGTGATTGAAACGAAAATTAAGTATGATTATGTCTCTCTTGCCAGATTTCTGAAATATTTAACCAGTACCCTGGAATGCTCCCCACCCCACTCAGTTTCGCGAGACTTCAAGGGAAGAAACTACGTAAGCATATATGCTTAAATATTTTCTTTAGAACACGTTGATGTTTGTAAGAGGAAACAGTTTAAATGAGGGGGAGGGGAGAATAATTTTTACATGATTTTTTTTACTGGCTAGAACTTTTTTAAAAAATTATTTTTTCGTTTTAGCCTTGTAAAAATCTTAATAAGCTAATCCGATGTCAGTTGTGCGTGTTATGAAAATAGGTCTTGTAACTAAGCACATGCTCTGATTAGGGCTTCCCGAATGAAGTTTCAAATTTTACCGAATAATTAAATACGAACTTGCACACATGATCAACATGTAATGAAAAAACAATGGGGGGGGGGGGAATCACAGGTCCAAGGCCCTGATCTAGGTAGGAGCAGTTGCCCCTCCTTGCCCCCTTTGCACTGCCCCTGCTTAAATTTTACATCAGAGAGAAAACTATGGTCCCTAAAAATATGTACCAGCATTAGGACAGTTTAGTCCTGTAGTCTCAAAACTCAACATTAGAACAACAAAAAATATTGCAAAATTTCCTATTAGTTTGAAGATATCATTTTTAAAAATCTGTGTAAGAATAAGGATTACAGCTTTTAAATAATAAAAAAAAAAATCCTTTTTTTGGATGTTTTCTCCACAATTATTTCACTTATCTTTTGGCGTAGAAACAGAGTTTCGGGCTTAATCGAGCCTCATGTCCAAAAAGTCTTTCTTATTCTAAAAGAAATTGTGAAAATCTTGAAAGAATTTCAAGTTGCATACTAATGGTGTCGCAGAACCACAGAAACCCCCTTCCCCCCCCCCCGCAAAAAAAAAGGAAATTAAGAATCTTATATTAATGTATGTTTATATTTCTGGGGATTCACCGCTCTCATTGTTTGTCACTATGCAATTCTTTTCTGATTCTCACTTGAATACATGTAAATGATATGGGAAGTTTTTTACTGAGGATCTGTGATGTGACACGTGCTCGAGCATGAAATGTTTATAAAATTTAAGAGGAAAAAAAATACATGGGACTCTTACGAATGATGCACATACTCTGGTTTTACATCTAAAAATTAGCGAGTGGGGTGGGGCAGGTTCTGAAAAAGGAAAATCAAAGACTTCAAATGCAGCTGATAATTGTTCTAAAAAGTAAAATATAATTTTCTTCTTTGAATACCATGAAAATAACTTTTAAACAGGGCTCTAAACCTATATTAGAGACGTCCGAAATCAATTATTTTATGAAAACACATGGGAAATTTCTAATTGTTTATATATTTAAAAATACGCTGTAACAGATGAGATCCAAAACCGACAGTTTCTAAATATTCAGTCAAATACAGAAACTTTATTAATTTATAATTACGTAAAATGGGATCGTCAACAATTACTTTTTAATCCCCGACACACATAGGTTGGGGGTTTCATGCGTTTGACGTGTGTGTGTGTATATATGTATCTGTGTATCAGTCTGCGCCACTCTAGCGCCTAAACAGATGGACCAATTTTGAAAAAAAAATTTTTTTTGTTCGAAAGGGGAGTTGATTGAGAAGGTTCTTAGCTGGGTTGCGTCTTCGGATAATTAATGAAGATATTAATTAAAAACCTTTAAACGGATTTTTGAGCTTTTCGCACTGAAAACGTACTTAAAACGTATTTTAAAAAAAAAGTAACAAATGAAGGGTTGGAGAAAGTCTTCAATATTTTTCTTGTAGTGGAACTTGATGGTCTTTATGCTATATTAAATTTGCGTGCTGATTGCTTAATTACAAACAATTACAGAAAATAAAAACTGCCTATTACGAACGTAACAGGCAGTACGTGTTAATACGTTAAATACGTGTTCTAGAGACTTCAAGCTTTCTAAAACCATAAAGTTTGCGTGGATTTTTCCTGTAGAGTTTGTAATAAAAATTCATGAATTTGTTACAGACGTAACAAAGTGGCAAAACGGACGTAACATCTCTGATATGAAAATGGTTTTAAATTTAAAAGCATGAATAAACAAAGATTTTTGTGCTAAAACAATCCAGTGGTATTAATTAACACATGATTTCAATATTTTAAGTTACACTATACAGTTTTCGAAGATTTGGGTAAGTCAGGAGGAGTTGAGAGCATGTGCCGATGTGAAGTGTTGGGTCTGAAAACTGGATTTTATGTAAACATAATCCGCTTTTTTTTGCGCGCGAGGGAGCGGGGTGTAAAAATTGAAATAATTATCCCCCCACGTGAGAAATTATTGGATCCGTTATTGCTAAACAACATGGCGCAAACTTAAACGTGTGTCACTACAATGGATGGTGTTCCACCAATGTTTATGATTCTTGAGATTTCAAGCTATTTGTGGGTATCAAACATTGAGCCATAACTAATAGAACTTCACTTTCGGCCCACTCTATTTATAAAGATTTATTTTGCATACTGCCAGCCCGCTTAATTTAAACTTCGCTCATTCCCCGAAAAACAAATACCTCGCCTTCCAGAACCGAATATTTCCCCATAGAAAGTGTGATAAAGATCACCATTTAATCGATTACTTTCCCGAGATAATCGAAAAAGACTGGACTGCTTTTGAAAAAAATATTTTTGCTAAAAAAAATCTTTAAGAAATAAAATAAAATAAAATAAAAGTATAGAATGATAATTTGACGATGCAGGTGATTAATAAAAATTCCAATAAATAACATATTGCATATTTAAATATTTTCAAAGCTCCTAACGAAGTGATGAAGTATTGAAAAAGGCTCCTCGGTAAATTTTCACAGCAGTGTCTCTTACAACTTCAATAATAAAGTACAAATAAAAGGAGTCACAGGTGTCCTTATGGGGTTAGCACCGCGTGTAGAGGGGTGGTCAAGTAACGCCTCTCTCCACGGGAGAGGAGAGGGGAAGCGAGGATGGAATTTCACGGCCAGCGCCGTTTCGAAAGATCTTTTTTCTGGCAGTTTTTTACGTGCATGTCCGTCTTGAGAGGGATTTAACAAGCCGTGATATTACGTGCATGTCCGTGAGAGGGTTAAAACAACTCCTAAAAATTACAATGCCCCAATATAGACTATGGACCTTGTTTACTAAATTAGCTTCTTCTCACAGGTTATACTAGTACAAAACAAGGATAACAATTTAACATGCAGATTAATTAGATTTGGCTAAAATGATCCAATATGACTTTTTTTTATGCATTTAGCTAAAAATAATTTAAAAGCCTAATTATTAAATTCAATGTAAAGAGTTTAAAGGAGGCTTAATATACAAAAAATGATTAATGTGTATAGTCTTACGCAAAGAAGAGTCAAAAGAGACATGATTCAGTTATTTAAATTGATCAAAACGAAAGATATTACTGGGTTAAAGGTTTGTATATGGAAAGCAGGACAAGGGAACTGTTTTAAGGTATTCAAATAAATCTCAAGTTAACCAGGAAATCATGGAAAAATTACTATTTTAGTTTTTTGGGCAGTGGGCACCTGGAACAGCTTACTGGAAGAGGTTGTAACAAGCAAGAGAGTTGATGGCTTTAAAAAGGCCATTGATCTTTATTGGGGCTATAAATTGACCAGGACCAACCCAGCTGAGCCCAGAGCCTGTCACTGGCCGTCACATTTGTATTTATCATTCAGGATATTTTTGAGCCATTCAGGATAACTTTGAGTCACAGAATATTTTTATAGTACAGTATATACTTTAAAACGATAAAGAGCAAAAATCTTATTTTTGCCAGAAGAATGCACTGCTGAGACTTCATATTCTTTAGTTTATTTAGGTTAGAAATGAAAAATAAGGATAGTGCAGAAGCAGAATTATCTGAACTGATTCAAAGATGCCCTGAATGCCTATTGCTAAACAATTATATGGATATTCTTACACTTCATAAAACTTTATGCAACTTAAAAAGATTAGGTACCTTTTCAAGGCTAATTGTGTCAGAGAAATATATAATTACTAGCAATTCATTTCAAAATATAATAGTTTGTTGAAATTTTAGCATATATTAAGATAACCTTTACACTTATTTTAACATTGAAACATAAGTTATGGGAGTTACTAAAGTAGTCAAGTAATTATTTTAATGTAGCGATTTAATTAAACCCCTACATTGTTTTCCCCAAACACCATATGGGCACAGCTTTCCGACCTTAACTGATTTCTCTACATGTTGTACAGTCAATCTGTTTTCTATTTTGCTATTGCTGCTTTGCGTTTACCTTTTCTATCCTTAGTAACAAATTATTCATGTAGATGGTGATACTTCTTTGGTTACTATCATACACTGCGTAACATTTAACCCATTAATGCCTAGCGTCCCTTTTTAGGGACGGTCCGAAAAGTGTGTCTGAATTTTCCAAAAATGAACATTTCAACCAAATAATTGTGTTCAATTATTACGTTGATATCGCTTCAATTCTGTATTAACAGATTGCAGCACATAACAGCTGTAAAGTGTGATCTGTAGCCATTTGATTATGATCTTTATCAAAGATTACATCGTTCGCAATCTCAAGAACAAAAAGCTAAGTTTTTAAAGTTATTAACAAGTAAATGTATCTGTGTTTGATATATGTGCTACTTTGATCGATGTTTTAGTTTACCTTTTTTTGCAATTTTGTAAATTTTAAATTTTTTTAGGATTTTATAGCAATTTAAGAACGTCCCTAAAAAGGGACGCTAGGCACCAAAGGCTGCATTGTTTAACCGTTGCTGATTTCTTGCTTAGAATCTATAATTTATATCAAAGAAGTTAGTAAATGTTTTTAGACGGAAAAACAGATAATAATTGTCATTTTTAGCCTACTTTCCCGTTAAAAATAAAAGAAAGACGAAAAAAGTATTAAAAGTAGCTTAATGCATCTAAAAAATATTGCCAAGTCCAAAAAATATCGCCAAGTTAAAAAAATATCGCCAAGTCCAAAAAATATCGCCAAGTTAAAAAAATAAAAAGGTTAAATGAATATCGAAAAATTAAAAATTTGAAAGTAGGGTATTGAGATGGGGAATTTGTGCGTCGGTCGGTCGGTCTGTCTGTCCCCCCCCTAATAACTTTTGAATGAACATTCCGATTTGGACAAACTTTTTTTTGTTGGAAAGATCTCGGCGAGTACAGCTCATTCCCATATTTGATTTTTTGATTTGAACAATTTTTGGTTCAACTTTGAGCCGTTCAAAAAACCGGTCCCGCGATACTAACTTTTTAATGAACAGTCCGATTTGAACAAACTTTTTTTTGTTGGAAAGAACTTTTCAAGGGTACTTCATTCCCGTATTTACATTTCCGATTTGAACAATTTTTCATTCAACATTGAACCGCTCAATCAAGCTGTCACCCCTAATAACTTTTGAATGAACAGTCCGATTTAAACAAACTTTTTTTTGTTTGAAGCATCTCGGCAAGGATACTTTATTACCGTATTTAAAATTTCAATTTGAACACTTTTGGTTCAACATTGAACCGTTTAAGCAACCTTTCTCCACCTAATAAATTTTGAGTGAACAGTCCGAATGGAATAATTTTTTTTTTTTGTTCGAAAGATCTCAGCGAGTGCAGCTCATTCCCATATTTGATTTTTCGATTTGGACAATTTTTGGTTCAACTTTGAACCGTTCAAAAAACCGGTCCCGCGATGCTAACTTTTGGGTGAACAATCCGATTTGAACAAACTTTTTTTTGTTCGAAAGATCTTTTTAAGGATACTTTATTCCCGCATCTGCATTTTCGATTTGAACAATTTTTCGTTCAACATTGAACCGCTCAATCAAGCTGTCACCCCTAATAACTTTTGAGTGAACCGTCCGAATGGAATAAACTTTTTTTTGTTTGAAAGATCTCGGAGAGGCTTTCCCATCATACATTCCCATATTTCGCTTTTTGATTTGAACCATTTTTCGTTCAATGTTGAACCGTTCAGAAAAAAAAATTAACATGAAGCGTCTACGGGGAATTTAAGTTGAATGTTGATCCTGAACTTAAAGTCGGATTTCCTTCAAACTAACTTTGTAAGAAAATGGTTTTGATAAATAATGTTTGTAACGTACTTTTCTGAGTAATCTTCTGTGAGGACTCTGATTCCGACTCCGGCTCCGCAAACATGGCGGAAATGCAGACACAGAAAAAAAATTACTGACTGTGCAGACGATTTTTTGTTTATTTATTCATTTGTTTTATTTTATTTATAATTATTATCATTATTTTTTGGCAGACGATGTTTGTTTTGTAACAAAAATTTTTCATTCACGAGAACATTTTATTCTTTATTTATATTTAACAACTGGCAACAGATTAAAAGTGAAATTCGAGACATTTTATTAACGGACGAGTTTTTTTTTTTCTTTTTTTTTTTTTCTTTCTTTGATAAAATGTGTTTTGATGCTCTTTGTACTTTTATTTATTTATTTTATTATTATTATTATTTTTTGAAAACGATGGAGGATTTTTTCTACGGAGGAACTGTAACAGTTACACTCTTTAAAAGGTGCGACAAAACTTTATTTATTCGTTAATTGCTTTTTATGTGTCTATTTCATCTGATGAAAGGGGTATATTTGCTTTTCGAAATTATCTCTAAGTGCTAAAAAGGTACATTTGACATATTTTTATGTCTCAGATAATAAAGAGAATAATGATCAGATGCGAGAATGCCGATGTCGATGTACGGGAAAGTAGGCTCGTTTAGTTCTTGACAGAACTTCTTGTTAAAACTTATTTTATTTTCAAAATCTAATTAAAGTAAATTAATTAATGTATATAAACTTAATTATACAATGTTCTTAAATATTTTCTCCTTTTTTTAATTACAAAAAATACTCAAGGTAAATTTTGAAAGAAAGCTATTTCAAAAATGTAATTCTTTAAAACAATAATTATTCCTTATATTTCATTACTTTTCCATTGTGCATTTAGGTGTTAATTATTGTTTAGTCTGACTGTCGGGGGGAAGAAGCCCTAAGCTGTTTCAGAAGCTTAGCATTTCACCTTGATGAAGAATTCAAGGATTGCATCTGTGTCTGTTGTTTGGAAAAGGGGGAGGGGGTTGCAAATTTAATTTCAGAATTCCCTGAGCATGCCAATTTTGATCTCTGCTGTGAGAATTTATTTACTTCTCTTGCGCTCCTACGTGATTATTTGTCTCAGCAAGGTTTTGTGCAAGAATCGGATTAAAAAATGCTCATGAACTGAAGTTACGTTGTCCAAAAAAGAAAAGAGAGGAAGTTTTGAATAAATGTCGATGACAGGTAAAATAAAATTACGTTGGTTCGGTGGAATAATAGCAATGTCATAGCTATTGCATAGAATCTTCATGGAGTTTATCCTATTGTAAAGGCTAAGCGATTGTCCAACAGCGAAAAGAAAGTAATTGAAATTGATGAACCAAATATATATGGTTGCTCAATAACAAACGTTGCATAGGGAAAAAGTTCCTGTGCATCAAATATCGGGAACTACCGGTTTTTGATCCACTCTAAAAAATGGTGATAGCCGCTCTTAATTTTTATCTTAAAAGCTGCTGTACAACATGCATTGAGCTCAAGAGAGTTGAGTTAGGTATTATGGGGCTAGTTGTTATATCGTTTTAAATAAGACTCGGGTAAGATGTGCCCATTGAAGCCGCATGCCGCATTTGCTGCATTCCTTAACGGAATGCAGCAAATGCAATACATAGGTTTGCAGAACAAATGTTTTGCTGACTTTCACATTCAACAACACCAATATTTCCTTGTTCTCAGAATCTACTTCACAGTTTATGTTAATTGCTGCTTTTATTTCTTCTTATAAATTGTCATTTTCAATATTACATCGTAGGCAGAAAAAAAAATTTTGGTAAAAAAGTATGTACCCTCTGGTGCCTAGCGTCCCTTTTTAGGGACGATTTTTCTTTCTTAAATAAAAAATTTATTTTTTACATGATAATTTTTTAACTATTTTTCCTGTCCATTAAACACTATTTGTAACCAGTATACGAAGTATCGTTGAAAAATAAAATGTCAGGAATTAATGGGTTAAAGACATAATTATAAGTAAAATATAAAACAATTAAAAATAGTTCCATAAACTTACACCAAAGGCCCAGTGTCTCCTTTCAATTCTTTATAATCGAGAGTGCCATTAAGCACACCTTCAACTTCCTGCATATAAGCTTTCCAATCAATTTCAGTATCTAATTAGAATATAAATACTATATAGTTCACATTATACATAATTTTAAATGTTATAAAAAGATATTGCAAATATAGTGGGGGCTGGTTGATTGAATCAGGCGCTTTAACGAATCAAAACGCTAAAAACAGAAAAATATCCAGCTTTATTGAATTAGCCGCTTAACTGAATCAAAACTGCTTAGAACAAACGTGACTCATATAAACAGCGGCCAACTAATACAGATGGAGTAAAGCTTCATAATTATTCATAGAAAATAAAAATTTATGCAATCATTTCTTCTGCCAAGTCTCTGAGAGTATCTGTGAAACAACTATTTTAATAAACAAATTGGAAACGTTATTAGCTTTTGCAAATAAAGTAACTACTTTACTTTTCCATAACAACACGAGCTTTTAATAATTACTTTGCTGGTACCTTAAAACCGTCAGTTTAAGATATTTTAATACACTATATTTTATTTATTTAACATCAACTTACAAGGAATTTTGTAAATTACAAACGATGTAACAAATATTTCTACAAACAACAAAATTAAAGCAACAACCCATGAGTATTCTGGGTTTTTTAATAATATAGGAATATCTCTTTTTAAGGATTTTATGTCCAAATTCGTCAGATATGAAGTTGTTTTGCTTTGGCGTTTAACACGCGACCGGGTTGTGGGGGGCGCCATGATGCTCTTTAAACACAAGGAGTTGAGATGTTTCCTAAGCCATATCAATTTCACATCTAAAAAAGGGAATTACGGAAACAAATTTATATTTAATCGCTATTTTGTGAAGAAAAACGACATCCATTAATTTTTTAATACACTTTAATCCCCCTGCAAACAATCCGATTTGTCTATTTTGGTTTTTAAAAAAAGGCATCATGACAGTCTGGTACATGAATGAACTGCGCATGTGTAGTGGATGCAACAAACATCCCATCCAACAAGAATACTTGATGCGAAAGGAGCATCTGTTTATCTTTTATCATTGCCTTTTTTTTCATTAAATTCTATTAAAATGGCTCAAGCTGATTTTGGAACTGGTAAAAGCTTAGTAATTTTAGCAATTGTTGTTGGCTGTTTTGCAATTCTATGGCCAAAAATATTTTATCCTATGATGCAAACAGCATTTGCCATGACATCTCCTAAAATGGACAGTGACAGCCGTGAGTTAAATATTAAATAGTTTCAATCTAATACTATATGTGTTTTTTTCTCTGTATTGCTCCATCCCCCCCCCCCCCAATTTGCTTTGAAGTTTAAGAGCAGATAAATCTCAATGTCTATAAATTTTTCGTTCCTGTTTGTAAAATACTAAAATCGTTCAGCTTTCAGACAACATTATTTAATTCTCTGAAGCTTTAAAAAATAATGAAATTGTTTGAAAACTAAAGCTTTTATTTGCGAAGCTTGTAAAAAACTGAAATATTCTAAGAATAAAGCATAAAAATTTCATGCATATCATACAAGTAATGCAAATATTTTGTTCATTTGTACTAATTATGCAAAAGTAAGCAAATTAAAAATCGTGAAAGGATAAATTACAGCAGTTATAAATAACATTACAGTAAGGTAAATGTTTTGTTCAGTTGTATTAATTATGCACAAGCAGACCAATTTTGGGAATTTGCGATTGCATTGGTGAGTTGGGATCGTCCATGTTTCACTTGAATTCCGGCCTAAAAATCATGACAGTGTAAATTCATCTGTATATCAGAGTCAAAACTATCAAGAAAGATTTATAGTTCTGTAAACTTTCTTTAGCTCCAAAAAATTAAAGGTTGGGAAAAAAAACTTTAGTTTTAGGTATTTCTCAGGAAAAGTATTTTTCTTTTAGTCAGTGAATCCACTTCAAGTTTAAGTTGTAACTGTAGATTCTTATTTCATCAAAATTAAGCAATTAGTAAGTTTTTTGTTTTTTTTCTATTGGGATTATCATTATGGTTAAAAGTATAAACAATGGTTTTTGTTGGTGCATACAAAATCATTTGTTCATACATTAGATAGATGACTTATTAATTTTCAATGCATTAGGTTATGTCACATTTTCGAACATCTTTTGCATTTTCGTTGTGATCTGTCAAAAGGGATACAGTTAGAGATTTCTGCTCTAAGACATTTGAATACTTTTTTTAGGTAGTCAAAGTAATTAGCCCAATAACTGTTAAGTTTTGAAATGTATGCTTTATATTTCTGTCATTTTTCATCTAAGTTTTGAAAAAATTACTATGTGCATTGATTTACCTTTTTTTTTTAAGCATTTGGGGAAACCGACCGACCACCTCATTTACATCCTGGTTCCATCAATCCACGGTTAAGAAATTCACTGTCTGACAGCGTCCAAGACAAATTCAATATGAGAGAAGGAAGGGTATGTACATTTGGCTGTGAAATTCAAATTTTTTAAGCTAATACTATTTTATTTAGGTCTCTTTTGAAGTGTTTTTAAAGAAAATAAGCAAATAAAAATATTTTTATGGATATGTATATATTTATTTAGTCTCAATTTTAAATTATTATCTTTTTTTTACTGTAATTCTTTTAATTGCTGAAAGTTCTCATTTGTACATTATTCTTTGTTTACTTTGTAGCTCTGAATGCACCCAAGCCTTCTTTAGTTTTTTTTTTTTTTAATTTTTCTTTTTTCAGGCAGATCAGTATATCAGTCTCAAGTATCCCTTCAATTCTAACCTTTCAATTCCTTAAATCAATCAACACCTCTTCTTTCTTGATATTTCTCTGTATCATCAGTTTCTTCCATTAACTTTTTACGCATATTCAGTCGACTCTTGATATCTCGACTTCGCTTAACCTTTAGGAGCCGGGCGGTACACATGCTGTACCGTAACTCTATTTTTTTTAGAGGACGGGGTTGAGATTTTCACTTGAACCCTTTGGAGCTGTGGATTTTTTCAAGGTTTCATACGTCTGGTACGACAGTTTATACCTTCTCTTTTCAATGGGAAAGAAATCTGTGGTTCAACTGTCATACTACCTGGGTCGAAAGAAAAATTTCTAAAAAAACAGCCCGGATCCAAAAGGTTAACTGAAATCTCTGCTTATATCAAAATTTAATGAGAGTGTAATTTAATTGACATGCTCCTAGTTAACTCTGCTCCAAAAAAAAGCTGAAATGTGTTTGTTATTTAACAGTTTTTTAGCAGTTATTTAAAAATAAGCTCTTTGCAGTGGCTCTATTAGAACTCAGTGCAAAAGAGGAGATAAAAATAGACTTTGAAGAGAGATTAGTTATACAAATCGATCCCATGACTTAGAAATTCACCTGAAAGCAGAGCTAATGAACGCTCACCTGTTAGAAAAATATGCAAAGAAAGTGCAATTTTTAACAATATTTTTGAATGATTTTTTTTTTTTTAATGTATGATTAGAGTCTTAATTTTTGTTCTTCAGAATAAGAAGTCAGGAGTTTTGGCTCTTTTCTGTACATTTGTGGGTGTGTTATTTTAGCAACCACTACAAGTGTCTTAGAAAAGAATTACTTTTGAATTTTTGGTATCTCGAACTTTCTTTGGTTATGTCGAGTGTTTTTCTTAGTCCCTTGTACTTCGAGATAACGAAAGTCTACTGTATTGTCTGTAAGCTCAACAATAATCTCTTAATAAATTTCATGTTCTTAATCAAGTAGAAGGTTTCCTTAAATAGAATTTTAAAAAAACCAAAGTGAAGGGTCTAAGACCATGAAAGGTAGTCTTTAGAGAAAGTCATTAAATAGCGTATCGTTAAACAGAGGGCCTACTCTATATGCATGAAGGTACAATAAACTACTTAATTGAAATTATCTTTCCCAGACATATGTGGCACAAAAGTTGATTTCTCAGAGCAATAATGATTTCATTGATCAAAAGCTGTCATTTTAAAGTTAAATTTGTTTTCAGTAAAAAAAATGTTACCATTAGTAAACCTTTTTTATGTGTTTTATCCATTCCTATTGTTCATTTATTTATTATCATTCTTCTCAGATAAATATGACACAAAAGTTGCTTTTACGGAGATATGATTTAATTTTTAAAAATGTAAAAGACTTACTTTGAATTTTTATTAATTTTCTGTAAAATAAATAAATAAAAAGCTTTTTTTGCAATGTTTTTCTAATGTTTTTCATGATCTTATTTCCATGCAGCCATTTCCTCATCCACAAGTAAGACAGCCAGTTAAAGCTCAACCGAAATCTGGAGGGGCAATGAGCATCATCATGCCCATTTACACTGTGGGAATAATTGTGTTTTTCTTATACACAGTTCTGAAGGTAATTTTTAAAGTGACTCTTCAATTTCTTAAAAAAATCTTGTTTGCAAGTTGAGTAAAAGAGCCAGACACATGGAGTTGGAGAGTTGGTAAGAAATGCACACTCGCAATCCTTAATTCCCCCTAAAAATTGCTGTGGATTGTAGAACGCTTTTTTTTTTTCTATTGGGGAGGGTACTGCGGATAACAGCATCTACAGATTGTACGCTTGAAAATACTGTAACTGATTTTTATTGATATTCCAATGAATATTTTTCTGATTTTGGCTTGTGTGAATGTTTGTTCTATAGCTGTTGCCATTATTCCTAAATGATATTGTCTTTGTAATTCTTTTTTAAGCTCATAAATTAATTTAACAGTTGAATAGTTTAAATAGAAGAAAGAAAGTGCAAATACAGTATTTGTTTTCTGTTTACTACCATAAAGATTTCTAAAAATTGTGTCTTTCATTATAATGACGTTATTTACCTCCCAAAACGAATTTCTGAGTATGCCACTGTTGTATAATGTAATGAGAAAATAAAAAGAAGTAACATTCAAAAGCAGGTGTTAACAGATTGCTGCACAATTACAGTGAAGCGCTAATATTATGCATGATTTGTGGCATTGAAGAAACATAAAAATAAATTGAAAATACTGTGTTTAAGTAATAGCCAATGTCAACAATTTAAAAAATTTAAAATAATTAAGCTCTTTTTATGTTTGGGAAAAGTTTTGGATTTTAAAACTGGGGTTTCATAGTGTATTAACATTTTAACCTAAAAACAAAGTTCATTAGTAGAGAAACTCAGTTAAATCTTTCCCATAATAGCGTTAAAATTACTAATATCTAAGGAATGAAATTATTTTTCTTTTTTAAAAGAAATTTTTATTAAAATTAACTGCATTTTAAGAATAACATTTTCTTCTTAGCTTGTCTTCAAAAAGCCAAATGAAGCTGAGAAAAAACCTTTAATAAAGGATTTTCACATGGATCCACAATATAGGAAGTTTGTTTGTGAGAATGAAGTAAAGAAAGTTGCTAAAGAAAAAGAGAGCAAGAAATCTCAGAAAAAACAGCCCAAATTGTGTGAAAGTACAATTCCAGAACATTATGGTAATCATATTTCCCAAACTGTTTTAGGATTTGTTTCTGGTAAATTGTAATGTTCTAAAGGAAGTTTTTTCTTTTTGTTTATGATTGTACTCTTTCTTTCTTTTTTTTTTCTGTTTCCTACTCTACCTTTTCTGCTACATATTTTTAATTCATTATTCAGCATACCCTTTTTTTTCTTTAATTTGTTTTTTAGTACCAAAATCTTAAGCTTATACCATGACATGCACAATAATTGAGGAACAGCAGAACTTTAAAGGATACCTGTAATTTTAAAAAGAGAATTTAAGTGGTTAGGTTATACAATCTGTACCCTAATTATAACAGAATGCTCCTGCCATTTCAATTTTAAGGTTAGTTATTTATGGAAAAACAATGTTTTACAGTTGTAATGCAGTGAAGGTGTTAGTTCTGGTGGCACTTGGAACAACTGTCCTTGACTATTCTTCCCCCTCTCTTTCGTTTAAAATAATTGTACTTATTAATCCTAAGAGCTATATTTACAATACAATTTTAATAGTTACCCTTTTGAAAATTTTAATTTTACTATAACCTATGTGGAAAAAATGCGCAACCTTTAATATTGGTATGATTGCCGCACCCACTGGAAGGTTAATTGACTTGCAGGATGGGAGAAATGATTGATTTTCATCTAAAGGAAATTATTTAATATTTACTTACTTTCTTTAATTATAAAAAAATTCAATGAACTACACATCTTTACTATTTCTATGAATTGCTTACTAAGCATGAAGATGCTTAAATTTAATGGTTTATTTCGCTCGATGAATGCATTCCATTGCAAGCTATAGTTGTTTTGCTGAGGACTGTTAAAATGAAGCTTTAGGAAATTTCTGAACCTTCCTTAAAGTAAATTACATTAAGAAAATTGATATTGTGCATATATTATGTATTCTAAAATTGATATTTGTATATAACGTCTTTTTTTTTCTTTCACAGATGGAGAAGTGGATGAAAGTAAGTAGCTAGTAATTAAAGTATTTTCGTTTCATTTTTAAGAGGATACAATTGTTTTCTATTTCAGAATGGTGCATTGTTTAACCATTTTCTCTTTATTGTTTGCAGAAGATTGTGAAATATTAAAACTGAAACAAAAGCTTGCAGAAACAGAGCAAGCCATGGAAAGAATAATGAAGCATATGAATGCAATGAGTGAGTGCATTACTGAAAAAATACCAGCGGAAAATAATTGCTGCAAGAATGAAAAATCTGATGTTCGAGTAAGTTTAATCTCAGCCCTTATGTATATATTTTTGTTTTTTGGAACTGGATATCTTTTGTTTTTATGTAAGTGTATACATATAAATATTAAGCCCTCGTTATATCGCTCATTTGGATATATTGTGCTTTTCCTTTGTCTCCCGAAAAATTATATTGCTTCTCAGAAAAAAATTGTTTTCTTCAGAAAGTGCATAGCATATGTTTTAATTACTGAGCAAAACTGGTATGTTTTCCAGATATTTAAATTTATTGCAGTATAAGCTAAAATTCTCGATTTCTAGGTCTCTATATTCTCTTCTCTCGCACACGATGCATAATAACGTAATGTTTCTAAAATCCAGGGATGGAAACTGTCAGGGTTGCCTAGAAAAGGGTACAATACATGGGGCCCAGCCTCAAAATGTTCCCAGCACACCTGAGATGTATTTAAATTTTTGAAAAGTATTTCCCATTTTTCCCACGGTAAATGGGCACAAATGTATTTAGCATTTTGTTTCTTGTTTTAGAGAATGTCATTAGCCCTTTTCCTAACTTTTCCCTCTGGAGACTTACATTATATGGATAAAGAAGTATTGTTTTAATCCTAAACAGTAGCATAAATGCAAGTCGGGTGCAATTTAGAAGGGTTCATGACTTTTCCCCAGAAAATTTTTTATATCGAAGTTCTAAAATATCAATGGTAAATTTTGTTCACATTTCATTTGAGTTATGACAACCTGCAATTTTGAAAGTCTGTTAAATGCTTTCATAGTCATAAATAGAGTTTGGTATTTCAAAACAATTTAAATTAAAAAAATACCCAGAAAGAGCTGTGTATTCAGAATTAAAGTAAAATGCTCGTATCAATATAAAAGAATACAATATTTTTGTTGTTATGCATTGCTGAATTATTTTATTTGCTGTTCAAAGTAGAAAACTTAAATAAAAGTGCATTAGAGCATAAATACATGAAATGAACACTAAACAGGTGAAATATTTGAATAAGATTACTGGAGTGTAATGGAGAGGTGAGGTCAAGGCAAGATATGTTTGGGTGAGGTTGGGGGGGGGGGGGAGCCTTCGTGTTGTTATTTTGCCGGGGTGCCCAAATATGCCTGGGGACAATTGACTGCTTGATAGCCCAAGAATTGGGCCTAGAGAAAGAATAAAAGGGTTTCCAGAAAGGCATAAGAGAGGAGAGTGCGACTGGGATTTTGAGTTGCATAGTAGTTATGCCTCACTCTTAATTATCCAAATTTTTAGATATATCAAACTCAGCAAAAGTATTCTTGTGAAAAGTACCGTTTGGATCATGGAAAAGATTTGGCAACTTAAGAAAATGTAATTTGATTTTGAAATAAGAGAGAAAGTTGAATGCGAGTAAGTTAACAAATATTGCCCAATACCACTTGCATTTGCAGCGGTTGCGAGTATATTTTCATCTTTAGAAGTGATGTTAAGTGACAAAAGGAGGTGATATTAAATGACATGTATTATGATTTATTGGACTAAAACTATTTAATTTGTATAACATTTTTCGTCAATAATTGTTTAAATATCTATATTTATAACCTTGGTAACAAAATGCAGAAATAGAAATTCGAAATATTTGACAAGTTATGTGGCAATTTTTTTCTGTGCAAGCATAAAAAGTAGGTCTCCATATTTTTTTTTTTTTTTTTTTTTAATTTTTAGCACATTATAAGTATCTGTAGTGCATACTAAACTGCTTTTAATGACTTTTAGTACTTTTACTCCAGGCTGCAATTATGTTATCAAATTATTAATAACTTGAATTAGTAAAAGTTATTCATAGAATGTCTGAATCTGAAATGAAATACAGCATGGTTAGTACTCACTGTGTACCTAATTATGTCTGAGATAGATATTTGACAAGTAAAAGGTCTCATTTTATTATGCAATGAAGGTGAAAAAATGCCTATTTTAAAAGGGGTGAACTTGACATAATATGTACAGGAAATGACTTGTCTAAATTTATCCTACATTAAACTATATTTTTCTTTAAGCTGTATTTTTATGATCTATTAAAAATACCAATGGACTCAAAGCTAAAAGAAGTAATTTTTATTGAAGTAATTCCAATATAAGGTCATTTTTCACTCCTAATAAAAAAATTCTAATGTAGATGAAGCATGGTAATTTTTCGACAAAACGGCAACAGGTGGCATGTTAACATTTTTTTAAAAACAAGTTTTGTTTTGAAATATAGAATAGGTGACTTGCTCACACCCAATCTTTATTTATTATAGTTATATAACACATGGCAGACGAAAAAAGCAAGGTTTTTTTTTTTTTTTAACACTAACCTAGTCCCATAAAATAACCACCTTATCAATTTGTGTGTGTGTGTTTTTAATGTATATTAAAAACTCCATTGATGAAAATGTATAGATTCATTAAAAAAAATAGATTTTACAGGCTTGTATGTTGTGGAACAAGATGAAATTGTTGAATGCTCCTACTTAGCATGTAGCTGCTTTGAAAAAGTGTTCAAGAGTACTTATGTGGTGATCATGGATATTTTTGTTTGCACTAAAGTAAATATTAAGTTCTGCTTTTTATTCCTTTTATTATTTATATTTATTTCCTATTTTAGTTTCTCAAAATTAAGTTGCTATTTCTAAGAATTTCATTAATTTATGTATTTATTTTTACTTATTCTATTTCATTTTTGTTCTGCTTTTTAAAACTTATGTTATCAAATCTACCAATTTATTTGGCATCATTAAGTAAACTTTTTTGAGAGGGAAAAAAAGTCCATGTTATGTGGAATATTTTATCTGCAAACCACAACTGCCTGCCCTTTTTTCTCACCAAAATCTATTTTAAAATTTAAAAAAAAAAGATTTCATTCCTCATCAACCTTTACCAAAAATAAATAAAAATCCACAAGAAACTGAATTCTTAAGAAATGGTGCGTTATTCTTATATATTGTCCATAAATTAAAACTTGGAAGATGACCAGATAATAAGACATTAGCAAGTGTATGCATCAATCCTGCGCCCACAGTTTGTACTGAGTTAGCTGTAAATGAAAAAAATATTTACAATGGAGTAAAAAATATGTGGCTGTTTTAAAATTTATTATAATTTATATACATGGTTTAAGGCAAATGTAATAATTCTCAGTTGTGATAAAAAACTGTCAGAAAAAAAAACAAGAAAAATGACAGCTCATAAAAATATTTATAGAATGGTTTTTTTCAAGTATTATCAAAAAGTATCTATGTGTTAACTGCACTTAAAGGTTTGGTTTGTGGTTATGTCTGAAATATTTAGTTAACTTTTCTCATACCTGTAAAACTATAGAATTGAGACTTGTTCAAATTTAAAATCATTTGTTAATACATTTTGTTCCATATACTACAAAATTACCGCTATCTTTCCTCCAAAGAACTACTATTTATAAATTTTTAAAAATTTAGCAACATTTTAAAGCTTTTTTTTTTTTATTTATGTCTTTAAATTTTCTTACATTTTATAAATAATCAATTATTTGTTTTGAAATTTTGTTAATGCCTTTTTTTTCTATTATCATATGAATGTTTACATCGAGACATATTCACTCAATGTGATAAAAATTTGTAATTTTAACGAATAGTGTAAAAGGTACAGTACACACCATTTTAGCCAAAATAAAAAATTCTAATACACTTTATGATATTCAAAAAAATTAAAACTTCAAATATATTTTGTAAAATAGAAAATTCTAAACGTTTATTTTTTCTAAACACTCAATTTTAACTTCAGGTGTGTAAACCTGAAAGCCTATGTCATTTTAGGATATTTTTTATAGATTTCAGTTCTGGGGATTTGAGACTGTAGTATCGACCGACTCTTAAATATATTTCTCCTATTTTATATTTTATTCATCAAACATACTTTTGTTTCCTTTTAAGCAAAGGCATAAAAAAAACACTACTAAAAAGGCTGACGAGAAGAGGAAAGTATCAAAAAACCGGAAGGATGAAGCAAACAATGACCCCGTAGATCATGACGGATGCCGCAAGTTGCAAGAAGACTTAGCCAAATTGATCAAAATGTCAGCTGCTAAAGATGCTGCTTACAAGAAAAGTGATATTGAATATTCAATGCCTCAGAAGATATATGAGCTTTCAGAAATTAATACCATTAAGGAATTGCACAGCGAGAGTGAGGAAGAAGACCAATCCGAAGCCGAAGAACAATCGAGCAACGAAGAAGAAAAAGAAGTGGTTTGCGAAAAAGAGGTTGACGAATATGGATGCTGCAATAAAATTTCTTGTGAACGTATTGGTGAAAGTGCACAATAAGTTTGACTCAAAATTCTCAGTTGTGTCAAGTAGTTTAGTTTTAATATCATTAGATCATTTGCCCAATTTTATTAAAAGGTTGAAAGCCATGGAAGTAAGAACCTTGAAAGTTGTGAAAGTAAGAATCTTGTGATGACTGGAAAGTATTAAGAAACTATTTTTACCCTCAACTCCAAAAATGTTTTGATGCAATCTTTCCACTTTGCATGATGTACTTTATTACATTTCAATCCTTTATAAAGTAATTAGATTTATCATTGCAATAAAATTACTTTTTCCATCATTTATTCTGTTTGCTCATTACCTACCACAGCAGTTACTCCTTAACATTTTTTGTCAATCTCACACAAAAAAATTATTTTAAAATAGTACACATTTCTACATTTAGAATGTATGCAAAAACATCTCTTGATTTTTTTTTTTCAAATCATATTAATTATAAACTTGTGGATAAAATAAAAAGCTCCCCCCATTGCTGTAAATTTATTTTTCTTCACTGTAATCAACAAGAAGTTCTGTCAAGAACTAAACGAGCCTACTTTCCCGTACATCGACATCGGCATTCTAGCATCTGATCATTATTCTCTTGATTATCTGAGACTAAAAATTATGTCAAACATACCTTTTTAGCACTTAAAGCTGATTTCTAAAAACAAAATATACCCCTCTCATCAGATGAAATAGACACATAAAAAGTAAATAAATGAATAAATAAAGTTTTGTCGCACTTTTTAAAGAATGTAACTGCTACAGTTCTTCCGTAGAAAAATTCCTCAATTATTTTCAAAAAAAATTTAAAAGTACAAAGTACATCAAAACACATTTTATCAAAAGAAAAAAAAAATAACTCGTCCGTTGATAAAATGTCTCGAATTTCACTTTTAATCCGCTGCCAGTTGTTAAATATTAATAAAGAATAAAATACTCTCGTGAATGAAACATTTTTGTTACAAAAAAAATTGTCTGCCAATAATAATAAATAAAATTTAACATATTAATAAATAAACAAAAAATCGTCTGCACAGTCAGTCATTTTTTTTTCTGAGCCTGCATTTCCGCCATGTTTGCGGAGTCAGAGTCGGAATCAGAGTCCTCACATAAGATTATTCAGAAAAGTACTTTACAAACATTATTTATCAAAACCATTTTCTTACAAAGTTAGTTTGAAGGAAATCCGACTTTTAGTTCAGGATCAACATTTAACTTAAATTCCCCGTAGGCGCTAATGTTAATTTTTTTTTCTGAACAATTCAATATTCAACGAAAAATGGTTCAAATCAAAAAGCGAAATGTGGGAATGAGCCTCTCCGAGATCTTTCAAATAAAAAAAGTTTTTTCCATTTGGATGGTTCACTCAGAAGTTATTAGGTGGGGAAAGGTTGCTTGAACGGTTCAATGTTGAACGAAAAAATGTTCAAATTGAAAATTTAAATACGGTAATGAAGTATCCTTGCTGAGATCCTTCGAACAAAAAAAAATTTTTATTTAAATCGGACTGTTCCCTCAAAAGTTATTAGGGGTTAGAGCTTGCTTGAGCGGTTCATTGTTGAACGAAAACTTGTTCAAATTGGAAATGTAAATACGGGAATGAAGTATCCTTGATAAGATCTTTCGAACAAAAAAAAAAATTGTTCAAATCGGACTGTTCATTCAAAAGTTAGCACCGAGGGACAGGTTGTTTGAACGGTTCAAAGTTGAACCAAAAATTGTTCAAATCGAAAAATCAAATAGGGGAATGAGCTGTACTCGCCGAGATCTTTCCAACAAAAAAAAGTTTGTCCAAATCGGAATGTTCATTCAAAAATTATTAGAGGGACAGACAGACCGACCGACCGACAGACACAAATTCCCCATCTCAATACCCTACTTTCAAATTTTTAATTTTTCGATATTCATTTTACCTTTTTATTTTTTTAACTTGGCGATATTTTTTGGACTTGGCGATATTTTTTAGATGCATTAAGCTACTTTCAATACTTTTTTCGTCTTTCTTTTATTTTTAATGGGAAAGTAGGCTAAAAACAGATAAGTTATCTTCCTTGATTTTATACCCAAGTAAGCCCACACCAAAAATATTGATCAATGCAAAATGTTAATTTAATAATTTAACACAGTTGCTTTGTTTTGTTCTAGTTTATAGTTTTAACCCGTTCGCACCCAACGTCGCGTATACGCCTCTCAGTATTTCGTCTCTTTTCCTCCCATCGTCGCCTCCGCGCATTCGGATGTGCGCTGATATCCCAATGTGATGTATACGCTGTTTAGAAACGGAACGATTTATGTCAATTTTTTGGCGCTAAATGGCTCCAACTTTCATCACATTCGAGTCACATGACTTTTGACTTTCTAGTACAGTAGAGAACCAATTATCCGGGATGTTCGGGACCACAGCTATCCAGGATAACTGGATCGTTACGAAGCGATATTTGCCAATTGTTTATAAAACTCAAGTTACTATAATAAATAGTAATGCATCTTAAAATCTGAAGAGAAAAGGATCCAGAAGTGCTTATAGATATTACAATATTAAATTTTTTTGAGCTATATGCCACTTATATGGTATTTATAAAGAACCGTTCATATTCATTTAGGTATTTTAAAAGAAAAGCGAAAAAAAAAGCTCTTCGTTTTTTAGAAATTGCCGAAAATGCGTATTTTAAAAAGTGGCGGCAAAATCGACAAAATGTTGCCGGTTTTCTGGTTTCCCAGTATTTTGGTTCCCGGATAAAAGGTTCTGTACTGTATAGGCATCAGTTTTGGTTTGGGATCATTAGTCATGACAGATTTATTAATGTAAACAAACGGGGATCCAGGCTCTTTAAATTGTGAGAGTTAAAGAGACCTCAGTGCGTTTGCTTATTGCTTTGGTTTTTTTCATAGCAGTAATGGAATAATTATATCCAGCTGACTATTGCATAGGAGGGGTAGGTTAGAGGAATGAATATTTCTGCATGTGTTTCATGGAATTTATGACTCTTCAGAATTGCACTTGTGATTTTGAAGAACATCGGACTTCATGTTAATTTTGTTTCTCTTCTAATTTCGATCCTCTTATTTATTCCTTTCAACTGCAAAATTTGAATTTATTGATTCCAGATGGCAACGAAAGGGGAAGGGGCAAAGGCAAACATCTTACTAGGAGTGCAAAATATGCAACGTTGGATCTGTCATGTCTGTCGATCCTTGTTTTAAAATATATCATTCTCAGCAGAATTTATAAATTAATACTCCATGTCATACAGATTAGTATAGCACAAGTTGATTTTATTGTGAATTTTTTATTGTATATTATCTGTTAATTTATATTCATTTACATATCCTCTAATTTTGTTTGCATAGTAGTTGTTAGTACTTTGCCTATTTTATAAATTTATTTTGATTTTATATCATTTATATTAAAAGAAATTTACCAACTATACATCATTTACGCATCCTGTAAATTTTAAGTCATTATGAGGAAATGTTAATTTTATATGATTTTTTTGGTGAAATTAGGCTTAACCGCTGAAAATGCGTGGGCCAGTGGCGTTGTTCCATTTCGGAGCGCTTGGTCCAGTGAGTGCGCTCCGTTTTCGGCGCGCTGGTCCTCAAGGGGTTAAAACAGATAATGTATGCAATTGTCACCCATAAAAAAATATTGAAGTTAAAAGTTACTAAAGTTTTAAAAATGTACTTGGCTGCATTTGAGAAGTTCAGCAGTTGATAAAATCAGTAAAAAAAAAAAACCTAACTGATACAAACATTTAAAAAAAATAAATTCTTTCAAATTAAACCCAAAAGATGTAATCAATTTAGAAGAGTGGGTAAAAAGGAGGAGTGTAGGACCGTCATTTCGAATTTTCCAGGGGGAGGGAGGCAAAGGGTGTATACACAAGGTAAATTTGCCAAAAAATTGCAAAAACTACGCCTACTTACACGTAAATACATTAATTTCCCAAAGTCGGGGGGGGGGCCTGAAGGAGTGGCTTGAGAAGGCTTGAAATTCCTCAAACAATTATTTTTAAAAATTCAGTAAAACAGAAGTATTGAGGATGAGGGGTCTTTTTTTAACATTTATGAAAAACTGCAACTATTTTCCTATTATACTATGGTTGTAGAAGCTGCATATTTAGTCTCAAGCGTGAGGCCCCCCACGACATAGGGCTCCTGAAGGGAATCAAAAAAGGCACATCAAAAATATTTTTCATTGTTCTGATCATCTTTAAAAGCCCCCAATAATGTATTGTGATGGATCTCTACACCAGTAAAACTGCCACTGTTTGTATGTTATACCAAACCCTTGTATTTGCTCAAGGTTAAAAAATATATGTATAAAAATTTGAGAGTTGAAATTTACTAAAACCAATGTTAAGTATTTGATATATACATGACATTTGTGTAAAAACATTGTGTTGAAATAAGAACAACAGCACAAATAATACCAGAAAACATATATTGATAATTATTTAACATGATATTTTACAAATTTACACTATGAATCTCCCTTTAACATATAATGCATTTTTGAAAATAAAAATGTATCAATGATTACTCATAAACCAATTTAGAAAATGTAGCTTTTAGAGCAGAAAAGTATAAAAAAATTGACATAGTTCTTCACACAATCAATGATGTTGCCACAGCTCCAACATCTTAGAGTACTTAAAAAATTGTAACACATCTCCAGCCATTTTGAAGTCAACAAAAGTCTTCAATTGTTAAGCTAATTTTAAAATATTTGCTCAGTTATCACTTCCTTTTGCT
Organism: Uloborus plumipes; assembly: GCA_038373865.1. Classification (NCBI taxonomy): domain Eukaryota; kingdom Metazoa; phylum Arthropoda; class Arachnida; order Araneae; family Uloboridae; genus Uloborus; species Uloborus plumipes. The sequence goes on from JAXGGA010005826.1 coordinate 42,943, forward strand.
TGCCGCTTCTGTAATGCTTTGGCAAGATCATTTCTTAAATCAGCTTGTTGCCGTTGCTCTGAAAGTGATTGCACAGATCTGAGTCCATTCACAATATCTTTGGTCTTGCCGAAATAAATTTCATTTAAGGTATTCCTTATTTTATTTTCCATATCCTTGAAAAGAAAAGAAATAATTAATTATGAAAACTTGACTTATTTCAATATATAATTTTTAATTACAAAATACTGTCATAGATGACTTTTCCCTCCACCATTTATTCAATATTTCATAATTTTACTAAAATAAAGGCTAAGGGTCACTGAAGTAATTTTTACTTTCTTTTATGTCTAATATGTGACAGAAAAATATTAGATTAGTGAAACTTTCCGAATTTCTACGGATTTATATATTTTGAGGTGGTGCTGAATCGACTTTGACCTTTTTTGGAAAATATCTACTATCATTTCAGTCAGTATATGCATGAGGTCTTTTTTTGTAGTTGCCCTAGCTTAAAAAGCAGTGCACATAATTGATCGAAATTCAATACACATGTACCCCATGCCAACTGGTGCTAATTGGATTTTGACATCAATTCCTTTACCGCAAGTGTGCCGTGCCCTATCTTTCTGGCTTTAAAAGCACATTCTAGAATACTGATAGGTCAGCAGGCACCATTACTATTTGAAAAATGTTTTTTAATATTGGACAATGAACATATAATAATGCATGCACATTATATCTAAAAAACATTTAGTTCCAAATATAACCAAATATGAGAGTGAAAGATTTAGTGTAAGGAGAAAAGTAAGGAGAAAAATAGATTGGTTGTATTTTACTTGGTGCTTTTATTTGTGTTATACACTATTTCCATTTCAGTGTGGTGGGTAGAAAAACTTATGCATAACATTTTGTTAAAAACCGAAGTGTTCTTCTATCATGATCACACAGTGAGGGACAAGCATAAAGTAATCGACAGGCACAATGGAGCATGTAGCATATGGTTAAGGACTCCTGTTCTAAGGGGTACAGAGCTATTGAATGTCATTTTTGTTTTGCATGAATGCAATGTCTCGAAAAGTAATAGATAGATTAAGCCAGAGATTGGTCCAAAGGTAGACCTCACAGGGCAGGCTCTGCAAGGGGCTAGGGTTCACTTAATTATCCAACTGGAAGTATTTCATAGATCATGAGCATGTTAAGCACTTAATTACTGAAATCAAACTTTAAATAAAAATTCTTTAATACTTTTCATGAGTAGCCAGGCGCGGATCCAGAGGGGGGGTCATGGGGGTCATGACCCCCCCCCCTTAACCGACAAAATATAGCAAAAAATTGCATTTTTGGTACTTAAATTACGAAAAAATTGTCAAAACCCCCCACAGGGTTCCCACTTCTTTTTCAAAACAAAAAATAAGGACTCTCTAAGAACCTTTTTCAAAAAAATTAAGGACCTCGAAATTATTTATTAGTCATCAAATATGCATGAATTTTATAGGTTATACAAACACACCTGTATTTTCAAGCATTTTTTTACCCAAAAAAATATTTTTGAAGCATTTATCATTACATTTCAAAATCAAGACTAAGAAAAATTTTCAAAAAAAAAATTATCTGAACTTTTTTTCTTCTTCATGACAATTCCAAGGCTAGCGGCAATTTTACATCAACCACTGGACATTCAAGTACTAGCTTTGAGTACAAATGCACTAGAATCTTTGAGGCTGCATCTTGCAGAAAAAAGTATAAAATATGTATTATACAAACACATTAAGTAAAAAAAAAAGGGTCCATTTACTATCTTTCTCAAGGAAACAAAAAAGCTAAAACGGATTTCAATACAAGGCAAAGCGTTCTAATTCGATGCTACTTCTATTTACTTTAGTACAGTTAGATTTGGGTAAAATTAAGAGAAAAACTTAATTTTGTAAAAGTGAATTAATCACTTTCCTAAGCTACATATCTAGGGGCTGAAATTCAGGACAGATATGGCAAAGTTTTCAAAATCTCCTCCTCCAAAATAGTCTAAGGGGAAGAATTTTTCACATCAAAGATTACCTTTTATTAAAAATAATTGCATGTAGACAATTTGGATAAATGTAAGAGATTTATGCAACACTTCAAACACAAACTTTTACAAAATGCAAGGTATCTGATACAATTGGAGTTTGAAATCCATGATTTTCCATGACTCACTGGATGCAATGCTTGCAGGGGGGGGAGGGAATCAAGAATTGTCTAAATTAGTGCTTTGTGAAAAGAAAATTTCAACTATCTGAGAAATGCTTTGCAAATATGAGCTGAAAATTCAAATTATGACAAAATATAATGAACTGATCTACTGTTATATTATTTCTAAAAATCTCAATACATTTAAGATAATCATTAGTGAAAGTCAACGATAATTTTACGTGAATCAATGCAGATGCAAATGTATTAAAATTTTCGAGTGGAAGCAATTGAAGTCGCAAATGTACCAGTCTTCAATTACAAAATATTTTTATTTGATTGCATTGATTGGCATGATGAATAGTGCGTTCAAAAGAGGCAAAATATATGCCTAGAGCATGGGTTGAAAACCATGTTTTTAAAGTGGTGCCTACAGCTTGCAAAGCTGACCCATGTAGCTGCTTACGTTATTGTCCTAATATTGAGAAACTGGTTTCTAAGAAATAGTTGCAAAAATTAGTATTAATAAAATAAGAATTAAGTTCTGAAAACAACAGTTCTTAGTTAGTAATTTTCTTTCTTTTTTCATGATTTACGATGCTATCAAGAAAATCTTTCAATATGATTAGCGATCAAAAATACTAAAGGCATAAGCTCCCTGAAAAAAATGTTTGTCGCCAGACAAATAATTCATTGAAAAATTCAGTATTTACATGTCAGAATTTATTTTCAAAAACATTTTGCTCCAAAAGAACTAGCAGAAAAGGATTTGTCAAACCTTCAAATGACTATACTCAGGCCGTCATTTAAAGGGGGGGGGGGGCAGAGGGGGGTCAATTGCCCCCCCCCCCGACTTTGAGAAATCAATGTATTTACATAAAAGTGGGCGTGCTTTTTGTTGTTTTCTGGTGAGATCGTATTGTGTTTCTACCCTTTGCCACCCCCCCTGGAAAAACTTGAAATGACGTCCCTGACTATACTTCTTTAAACTTACTGGTGTACAACATTCATCTTAAAATGAGGTATGACCTTCGAGTTAAAGAAGGTTGAGCGCCATTGTTTTAAAATAAATCATTGTGATATTGATTATAGACTGAAAAATACAAGAGGACAAAAAAATTGTAAAGTTTTTTTTTCTTATTATTAAAGCATCTATTAGTTCATTTATTTTTTCCATTGCCACTTTTTTCAAACTTCAAATGGCGAGTGGATATTTTCTAGACAACTACCTCCCCCCCTCCTCCCACATGCACTTGTTTTCTTTGTTCTCACTGAGATTGCTTAGATTTCAACACAGGATCCCAATGCAGTAAAAAGGAAAGGTTTAAAAGAATATTTTTTTTCATTCTCGCTAGCAATTTCAAATCATTAAATTACTATCAGTAGTGAAAAATAAGGACTTAAAAAATAATTTTAAGGACCTTGAATCAAAAATAAGTACTTTTAAGGGCCCTTATTTTTCAAAATGAAAAATAAGGAGTTTCTAAGGACTTTTAAGGACCGTGGGAGCCCTGCCCCATTTTTGCCCAAAAATTGCACTTTGACCCCCCCCTTTCCGAAAATGACCCCCTCCTTAGCCAGAAGCTGGATCCGCCCTTGCATTAACTGAAAAACCTTTAAATTACATAGTGTTATGTTATTAGTTTTTATTACTTTAATTCTGTTGCATAAAAATGGCTTATAAAATAATCACTTTGTAACTGATTTTTATTTATTGCGAAACAATATAGAAGATAGAATGAACAAATGCATGAGCTGTTGAATTTGTACAGTAAATTTCAAAAATATTTACACAAATTAAGCCTTTGCTAAAATGCCATTAGGAGGTATCTTAATATAACATTTCAAGATAATGATATATTTGGTAATTCCTGTTTTTAAACTGTGTAATTCTTTCAATCTGTGTTGTTTGAGAAAAATAGAAATATTTAATAAACTAAGCTATTCAGTTAAACTCTCATGTTTATGAAATCAATTTTAAATGAGATATTGTACTCACTTCAACCATCCTTCCAATGTTGGCAATGTGTGGATTTGCTTCATTTACATTAGAATCATTTTCAATCTAAACATTTTGAAAATAGTTGAATTAGTTAAATTTTGTCACATATAGAAAAGAGCTATTTTTTACTAAAGATATACCATTACCAGTGTTAGAAATAAGCAGTCCTTCAAAAATGTTAATATGAGGCCTAGATTTTCGACCCTAAGTGCTAAATTCGACACCAAAAATTTTGGATCACAGTGAATCTTCTCTTGTGATTAAGAAGACATGTGATTGACCCAAAAGGCTAATTTTTTAAAGTATTTTCCAAATGCAATCTATTTTGATTTTGAAAAATCTTTTATTTCCTTTTTTTTCTTTTTGGATCTAAGACAATATATTAAAAATAGGCCATTGGCAGTGAGTAGTTTGCAGCAGTGCATAGCAGCAGCATGTTAAATTTTACAAAAATTGAATATGTATGGATACATCCTAGTTGATTTATTGAAAATGATACCAAGGTTGTTCGTTTTGATGCCTTGAAACTTATACTAGGTGCCATCATGAAGCTTGATTAAAACGCTTGATTTAAATTCTTATTTCTAACACTGATTATTACTATTCAAAAAAGTACTTAACATGTTTTTTTTTTTTTTTTTTTCAAGAAGTACTAAATAAAACTCAACATTATTTAAACTGAAAATTTTATCGTTTAAAATTTAAAATCTTAACAAACATTTAATAATGGCCAAGTCTTGTTGTTTCATGTCATGTAATTTACAATGCAATACAATGTACATTGAAATTTAATTTTTCACATTTCAAATGTACTTTACAAATTTGTCATGGTCCATCCACTATCCATCAGCGAATGAATAAATTGCCAAAAAGGAGAAACATGCATATAGGTTTTTAACTAGAATTTTAGAATACATATTTTCGTTGTACATGCTAATCTCAAACTTCACCAGTTAGTCTTCAGAAAAAAAATAAAGCTTAAATATTCCAGTAAATTCAGTATTTCTTATAAATTTATGCTTTTTTTTTTCTTTCTTTTAAATGCTTTCTCTATTACAGTCTCTAAAACCGAGCATCCTTTAACCAGAGATAAATACATGGAGCTCCCTATTCAAGAAGTCTGGAGCCAGAACTCCCTTACAGAAGGGATGTCCCTCAAAAGAGATACTACTGTATATAAAGCTTGTATGAAAAACAAAAAACTTTATTAATTAAACAAAAACTAAATGCAGAGAGGAAAAAATAATAAAATGATGCTTTATATTAGCAGTAAGAAACATGTCAATCTCAGGTCCACTTTTAGTGATAGACTATAATAGTTGATTGCAACAACATGCTAGACTATGTGTTTTGGTAAAAAACACAATATTTTTTTTTTTTTTTGAAAAAATAAGGTTGAACTTCTTAATCATTTGAATATTTTTCAAAATTTTTTGTAATTGTTGGAAGCAGGGCTGCGGAGTCGGAGGAAAAATGGTCGACTCCGACTCCGGGAATTTAAAACTTCCGACTCCCGACTCCTGCTTTTTTTTATTATTTATTTTTTTTTACCCAAATGTGAAGAGGAATAAACCCGAAACAAAGGTTGAAATATTAAGTCCATTTTTAAAAGTTTCAATTTTATTCATGGTCGTAGCCAGGACTCACTTTAGGGTGGGTAGCAAGCTGGCGTATCACAGTTGGAGGTCATGGAAGGTCATTGTGACCTCTCAAAAAGTTCGATTTTCTCAAGAATTATTGCAGGTAATTTCACTCTATTTACCTCAATTCTCGGAGGTCACGGTGACCTCCCAAACAGTCCATTTTCTCCAGAGCTCTTGTCTTTTGACTCCATACAAAACTAATCCTTTTCTTGTTAAATAGGCCAGACTTTATTTTAACACATTGCATTTTTGCTGCAAATATTTTTCATTCACTTGCATAAGCCCAAACATAGCAATTCGTTTCACAAAGCAGACCCGCCATTTTGAAGCCCTTTTTAATGATCCTAGATGCTTAGGATTTGGATATTGGACGTTGAAAATTTGTATCTGTTAGTTTCAAAGAAATGTTTTCACCTCCATAAAATTTCATCCAAATCGGAGGTGGTCGGAGTCGGAGTCGACATGTTTTTCAGCGACTCCGACTCCTTTAGTCTAAAATCAGTCCGACTCCGACTCTTCGACTCCGCAGCCCTGGTTGGAAGTGCCACAATTTTTAATTTTTAAGAAAAAATTCTTTTTAACTTTTGTTTTTCAAAGATGTCCACAAAAATTTACAATTAGTTTACGAATAAAACTTGGTATAGATATTTGACAAATATTTGAACTAGGAAAACATTGTTTTAAACAAGATTTTGCTAGTGGCACAGGAAGGGCAGGATCGGTCCACGTTAAGTCAATCGTAATGTTCACCCAAACTTGGAAAGTAGATTGTTAATAAATTTAGGCTACCTATTGCTACTTCAAATTAATATTACTATTTTCACTTTGTTATTTTAATGTTAATATAGAAAATATTTTTCAAAAAGAATGAAACAAACATTAAAATTTATTTCATAATATTTTAGTTTCAACCAGGAATTAATATGTTTTGTACATACTAAATAATTTTATGGCAAGAGTTAACAGAAGTACAACCTTAAAAGTCACAAGATTAATTTTACCTAATTTCTACTCTTACATTTGAACTGCACAACAATGGCACATACACCCAAATTTAAATTAAGAGTCAATTGTCTAATGCTACATCCAAATAGTAATTAACAATCATTTTTTATATTTAAAAGGAGTTTGTTATTTCTCATATTTAAGGCTTTTTTCGTCTTGGTAATGGCGATCACTATTGTGTCACCAGACTTTACTCCTGTTTTTTTTAATTAAATAAAATTATAATTATTTAGTACTAACCTGCCTAGTAAGACTACCTCCTAAATTCATAGTCCCTGAGCCGGACTTATTGGTCTGCAACCAAAGCATGACAGTTGAAGTTAACTTATAATGTGCACTCTTTCCACTGGACTTTTCCTAGAAAGCAAAGCAAGAAAATTAGAAGAAATACACAGTAAATAACAATAGTTGAGAAAATATTTATTTAACATTAGAATGTTTCACCTGACAGTTGAAGTTAATTTATAACATGTATTTTTACAACTGACCTTTGACTAAAAAAAATTCTGAAAAGTACATTTGAATTTTCACTAAATCTGCTTTGTAATGTATGCCGCTGGAAAAGTTTAAGTGTTCTGACAAAGAGTTAAAAATAACAGTAAACATGAAATGATGCCTCAGTTGTATAAAGTACAATTGCACAGGACACAAAAATACGAACAGTTTTATAAATGCAGAGGACAATTTTTATTCAAGACTAACAAAAATACTGCAATTATCAACCAAAGCTCATGAACTTGAAAAATATAATGTAGCTAATTCATGTTGGAAATAAAAATATTACAATGGAAAACAGAGAAGTAATAATTAATTTACCTGAACTTCTACAACGTGAATGGAATCCCAACAGCCCTTGATTTTCTTGGAGCCATCACCAGCTTTTTTAATTAATATTACACCAGCAAAACCGTGCTCTAAATCCCACAGATAGACTGATGAAACGCCACCTTCAAAATACATTTCTCGATACTGATCAAAAGCTTCATTAGCATCAACTTCAAGCTTACGCAGCCTATCAGAAGGCATGGCGCCATCATCTAAGGGTGGATCATATGTATTGCTCCAAGGTGATCTATAAACAAATAAAAATATACAGTAACGAGTTTAGAATGAATATTTTTTGCTCACTTCTCAAAAGCAAGATGGTTAAAAACTTCAATTTGTAACATGGAAATTACAATTCTTTATAAATCCAAACCAAGACACAGGTTTGCTTAGGACAAATTTTACCAGAAAGATATTATCAGTTATTTTTGTTTTTTCAAACCGTTTTTTTTCAAGGAAGTAAATTTATATTTGAAAAAAAATAATTAAGTTTCATGAAAAATTGTATTAATGGGTAAATTATCATCTATAAACAATGTAAAAAAAGCATAAAACCAGTAATCAGCTAAAAATAATTTTAAAGGAATATTTAAACAAGGGTACAAAATGATTAAATAAACTTATTTTCAGTAAGAAATCTCACATTTCCTAAAATTTGTACATATATTAAAAATGAAATTAATTTTTGGCACATATACACTGCCATACATTAACTGCAATACATCTCTTATTTTTCAGTTTTTCTAAGAAACATATTAAAAAATAAACACTTGCATAGATGTAATTTTTTATTCAAGCAAAAAACCTCAACATTTATTAAGTCCATACTTCAGCAAACAGAATTTTGTCTAAAATTGCTGCACATATATGTTGGACATTCTATCGGTTTTTACGTCCAAAATTTTGTCTCCATTATAATTCCAACTATACTAAAATCCACATATGATTTTGACTTGGAATATTCATGTCTCAGATGCATCTGTGTGTACAGATGATGCCATTGTAGTCCAGTCTAAACAGCTCATGACCTGCTCGTTATAGAGCAACAATTTAAGAATTTGTTTTCAAAATAGAAATAGTTCTAAACTTGAAAGAAATTTTAATGCACTGCTAACCAATTTCGTTCTAAACCTGAACATGAACATTCAGATAACATCTAGCCATTGACGGATTTATCACGTTGTCACAAACGTTTCAGTTATAATGGGCCCCAAAAAGGATCAAATCTTGTACATGGAAAAATGTTTACGTTATACAAAGGCGCCCCAAAAATGCAATGCCTTGGATCACTAAATATATAAAATCCGCCACAGCATCTCACGCCATGACTTTGAACAGTGATCTTCAACCAACGGCCAGCTGTGTAGATTTCAATGGCCCACTTATGGATTTAGTTTCAACACTTTGTTTTTCCTTATTAGCCGGCATTTTGATAACCACTAGTGTATCAAATGAAACTTCATACGCTAATAAAGTATAATAGTGGTTTACAGAAGAAATTTAAAAACTTTGGACTATTAGATTTTTATTCCTTGTTCGTTACGAAAAATCAATTTCCAACAAATCAGTTTTCATGCTCAGTTCACAAAATCTCGTTTTAGCAGCACTTACATCTGTGACAGAATAACAGAATTCAAAACTGAGGAAATGTGTTTCTAACACTCTTCTCAAGAATTCTCTATGAATTGCTTGATCATATGTAAAATTCAATGTTAACAAATTAGAAAATGGAAAGAAAGTCAGATTTTGCAAAGACACTTCTCCACCCTTCTCCCCACAAAAAAAAAAAAACATGTAGATGATTTTAATTTAGCTCTGTAACAAGTTTCAGCATTTATAATTATTTTTTTAGTCATGTTTTGATATTTAAATTATAATATGAGTTGACTATTGATTTTCAATGTTCCCCGGATTGAATTACAGCAAAGCACTAATCATACGCTTCTATCATTTATCTCTTTAACCCCGACGGTTTTGCACATCTTATCACGTCCATTTAACATGTAATTCTGGAATTGCTGAACCGCAGGAGGGTTAAAAATAGGTTTGGGCAGAGAGCAGAGTCGAATACATGCCGATGCAAACTAATTAAACTTTTTTTTTTTCATTTGTACATTTTTTTATACAGTTTCTTCAAAAACATATAAACGGTGCTTTACTGTATATATTTAATTTGATCAATGTGTCTTACACGACTTTCCTTAATAAAGTTTCGGCCCTTTGTTAAAATAAGGTTAAAGTTTACTGACTTAAAAGGTTGCTTATTGACATTTCGTTTATATGATGCCATGATTAAACACAATACACTTAGATTTAAAACTTTTGTATACAGAAGTTTGTATGCCTATGATTATTTTTTAATAAAAGGGAAATTAAGGAAATTGATAAGCAGTGTCATACATTCATTTCCGACCCCAATAGCTTGAAGTGACTATTACTTGTTGAAAAACTAAGCAAAATAAATAAAAAACTCACCTGTAAGAATCACCGTCTCGATTATAATCGCACAATAAATAATCTTTACCCACATTCTTATCCCGAGCAATCTTTAATGGTTGATCAACAGATGAGAGTAAATCTTCACACAGACTTGGGACCTAATTATAAAAAAATAACAATGAATAACTGCATTTTATCATTGTGCTGTTAAAAAAGCTTAATTCTGTTAAAGGGATCCAATCAAAACTTATAAAGTTTAATAATTAATATCTGTATAATTAACATAATGTATAATGCATAGTTAATATACACTGGACATAAAATGTATGCATACACATTAGAATCAAGAATGTATATTCGGCATCAATCAAGCATAATGAGCAGTTGTGTGAATATAAGTTGTGAAAACATGTTTAGACACAAATGTAATAAAAACAAATTTGCATGGAATTTTCAAAGATTTCACTTATTTGCTGATTAGGAATAACTTTTAAACTTTTGTTTTTTTCTGTCTTATTCTGTTTAAAAATTATTTTAGAAAACCGAAATCAGTCAAATGAGGGAAAAGTTTCACCATTGGCTGCAACAAAAAAATTATAATAAAACGCATGGAAACTATTTCATGAGAATGGATTGAGAATCTTCAAAAATTAAGTCGTCCTCCTTAAAACTTATTGTCTTAACCAGTAGCAATACTTGCATATTATACTACACCATTAAAAAGGTGGTAAGCCGAAAGAAATTTACTAAATTCAACTCACCAAATCAATGAGGTCGCTCAAATTCTTCTCAATCTGCTGCGGAGGGAGTCTTCTCATCAAATCTAAAGCACAGTCCAGTTGTTGATCAGTCTAAAAACAAAGCAAATAAAATAACCACTCTGTAAATTAATAATTCAATTTGTTTACCTTAAGTGTTCATTTTAAGTAACATTATCATTGATTTTTTTAAATTATACCATATACAATTAAATATTTAATATTTTAGAATCAAAAACATTATATACAAATAAGTAATTGGACACCTGTGAAAAGAAAAACTTTATTCATAATATATAGTTGGTGGAGCCTTCCCAAGAAGCAATTACAGCTTGAACCCTCTTGGGCATACTTTCCACAAGTCCTTGTATGCCAGTTTGTGGTATTTTCTTCCACTTAGATTGGAAAAGTAAGTTCTAAGTAAAAGTTCCAAAACGGAAGTTCCTTCACCTTTTTTGAACGGGTAGTGTACCCCTTACTTGGGTGTTCCAACTCGTCTCAGAGGTTTACCATATCATCCAGGTCTGGGCTCTGGTCAAGCCAGTCTTTTTGATTAACCCATACCTAGTCTGGGCCCAGACACTAGTCTAGTAGCCCCATACCTAGTCTTGGTTGGTTTGGTTGTATTTATTGGCAGACGAGCCCATACAGGCTATACTGCGCCAATTGGTGACTTGGTGCGCACAGCATGACAGCTGGCATTGTCGTTCTCAAAACAGGGGTTGATCCTATAAAACTGCCACAACTAGGAAGCACATTGTCATCCAAAATAGTGCAGTAGGTATTGACGTTGAGCTGACGATAAATGGGGACCAAGGGACCAATCCATACTAGAAGAAACACTCCCTGACCATAATTCCACCTCCGCCAAACTTGACTTTTCGCACAAAGCATTCTGGCAGGAGTAGTTCTTCAGGCATACACCATATCCCAACCCTGGCATCTGAACAGTGGAGGATGAACCGTGATTCATCTTTCTAAACCACAACTTTTCACTGATCTACAGTCCAATTTTGACGTGCTTTGCGCCACATTAAACAAACTGGAATTAGACTTTTTGATCAAAGGCTTATGAGTAGCAGCACGACCATAAAAACCAAGCAGATGTGCTTCCTTACGGATGGTATAAATTAAAACAACACTCCCAGGTGCCTACTGACACTCCTGGATTATATGGGCCATTGGCTGGGTGTGGTTCTTTCAAATTTCTCTGGACAACTCCCGTTGATCTCTATCTCCCAGTTTTGTTGGTTTCGAGGCATATTCTGACTGTCACCGTTCACCTTCCACTTCTTCAGCACATAGGCCACTGTCGATTTTGGGTAATTCAGCTTTTTAGATATGTCTCCCTAAAGGATCGCCCATTTTGGTGATAACCCGACAATTATACATTTTCTCGAAAGCAGAGAGCTCCAAACTGTGTGTTATCTTGGACGGGACTAATATCGATGTTGTTCCCTACATGATATATAATAGGGGCGTGACTATCTCAGCTGAGGACCACAGACATAGTCATTTGCATAGATGTCTAAATACTTATTGGTAGGTAATATAATTTGATGGTTTATTTTACTTATTGTTCAGATTTATAAAAGAATCAATTGATCTTTTTGCCTTGTTTAAAAAAAAACGTTTAATTATATTGATTTTGGCTATGTTTGACAAGCAGACAACAGTTATGTTTTGACTACTTGACAAAAATATTAGAAAACGACAGAAGCAGACACAGAAATAGTTTTTGGAAAATAGCCCTGGAAAAGTAAAACCCTCCTCCCCCCCTCATATAATTTTTTAGAACTTATTGGGCTCCTTTCAAATTTTTTTGAAAAGCCCATAAGATCAAATAATCTCCTTAAAAGTAACAAAATATTACCTACTAATATACTTTGAAAGTGGGCAGGGTTCGCGTTTACCCGCTATAGCGGGTTTTTTACGCAAATTCTCGTAGAACGGACGCAACATTCACGCAGTTTCGGGTCCCTGGGACCCAAAACTAATACCGTAAAATCCCGAAAGTAACCCCCCCATCGATTATAACCCCCCTACCCTTTTTTGGAAAAAAGAGAAATTTCTCTTATCCTGAATATACTGTATAAAAAATCTCGATTATAACCCCCCCACCTGTAATTTATCATTTTAGTTTTGAAAATAGGGGGGGTTATTTTCAGGATTTTACAGTAGTTTATGCCAGGAGAAAAAAAAATCGATCAAAAAGTTATTTCGGACCCGTGAATCGGAAAACTCCTGAAAACTGGAGCTGATTTCATGCTGTATATAATTGAACTTTTACAATCATGAAAAGAGAGGAAAGAATAAAAGAAACCCAGCCTTATCAGCTAACTCAATGACCCCCTATTGTGTTGCCAGGCAATCCTAGTTCTAAGAACCGGGTCGGACACAGCTGTGACTTAGAGAGGTCAATCACTCCCCGCCCTATTCTTAAAAGCCATGGCATTGCACATGTTGTCCCATTGTCCTCCCATTCTTTTCTTGGTATTGAATAGTAAACATCACACAAGTACGAAATTTTCGTAATATTTTAGATCTTTTTTGTCCGTTTTTCGTTAGCACGTGGAAAATAGGCTTAGTTAATTTTGGCACATTTTTACTGATTGGGCAGCAATTGGGCAGCAATCTTTAAGCATCTGTTTCTGGTTAGTTATTTTTCAGAAAATTTCCTAAATAGCTGCTAGTGCAAACCCTACAGAGCTAAAATACAGTGATATTTTCCCCCTTGGTCTCATTCCCCCGCCCCCGCAGGAAATAAAAAGGCGTTTGAAACATATTTTCTGCTTGAAATTTAACTATATATTCTTCCACAGAATATTTAGTTTCGTTTTGCTTTACATGTTTTACTTTATTATTCCATATGATTTGTTTACAGATGTTTTCAATAAACTAATCAACGTAATTAAAAACATTCTGAAGACATAATTGCTTTTCTAGCCACAAAGAATTTTTTTTTTTTTTAACCTTTACACAAAAATCAAATGCTGATTTTAAATCTTAAAAAATAGCAGAAGATTAAAATCATGGATTTATCATTGTCTTTATTCATTGCTAGAAAAACTTGCTTCTTTGAATACAGCTTCTTGTGCCACTTTGTTTGACAGTACTTACAACCTGTATTACATTGATGTCATGAATTCAAACATGTCCAATACCAGAAATTCAATTAAAAACCTCTTTATTTTGTGTCTTAATACGACTAATATTAAGCCGAATGTTAAAAAAAAATTAAAGGTGCAATCTAAGCTATCTCATTGTAGCATCAATAGTTTTTTTATGTATCAAATTTTGCTGAAAATTCGTCAATTTAATACTTGAAATTAATGGATTATTGTGCATTTTCAGATAAATTTTAAACATGTTTAAACTAATATTAGTTCGCTGAGTCTAGTTAAAATACTGACAGTTAAATTATACCTGCTAATTTTAAATTTCATTTATTTTTTAGTAAGTTTTATTTCTTTATTTTTTGCAAAGAGTGTAAAAATAAGGAACATATTGTACAATTTTATATATATTATCTAAAACTGGAGTGCAAAATAGGCTGTGTCCTCCACCCCTTCTGAAGTGACTCTGAACAGAATCAATCTTTTGTAGCCTGGTGTTTCAAAAAGGTTGTGTGCATCCCTGCCGTAAATATCATTAAACAACAATCCTTTTTCAAGAAAAGTTCGGAAGTGGCAATAGAAAAGCAAATTGATAAAGAAATGAGGACAGTATACTGGCTTGCCAAAGAGCTACCAAAACACATTTTAGTCACTAATTGAATTGAATTAATATTGATCTCAAAAACTAAAAGAACAACTCCTTTCTAAGTATACTTTAATCATTCACCAAGTTCACTTGTTTTCCATTCAAAAGTATGCACACAATTAGTAAATTTTATTCTAAGGAAACATAGGTGCAATGCATTTACAACATTTGTATTTTAATAATAATGTTATTTTATTCAAATATTTCGGGACTCAATTTTTTCATCAAAGGACCCACTTTTTTCTCATTAATGGGTCCATGGGACTCAGGTAGAAATTAGTTCAGCGCGAACACTGAGTGGGGGTAAAATATCTAACATTTTAAGCCAATCACTACTCATATTACGGTATATTACTCAACCCTCATATTACCGTATTACCTCGCATTAGCCGGCATGCTGGGAAAAAAGAAATTGATCAGCATAACGGAAAATTCGAATTTTCCGGCATGCCGCATAATTCGAGGTTCATTTTCCAGCAAAATTCTCAGTTCAGTTCCAATCAAAAAGCAAAAAACTGAGGAGAAAAAAACAAATCTCGAAAGTAACCTCTTTTTCGAAATCAAATCAATTAATTTCAGGTCAGCGAGATGAAAAAGAATCCTGATGGTTTGGTCATTAGTTATGGATCTAGTTATATGCCAATTAAATAATGGAACCCAAACAATCATTGTCACAGCGATGATTCGTTGATAACTTGTTTTAATAAATAATTTTTAGTTTCTTTTAGAGAGGTAAGTTTATTTTTCATTTATTGAATAGCTGTAGTAAATTCTTTGTGCAACTAAAATATTAAAATTTTAGGTCTACAAATGTTTGTTAAGTTTTAATTTAATTTTTATAAAATAATTCATCGAGATTTTTATTGTCATAATAACAGAAATGATATTGTTAATTAGTATTTGCAAAATAATGATGATGATATATAAGATGATATATATATAACACATATTTTTAGCATGCAGGAAAGGACCAGTCAAGGGTTGCTGAAAATCTGGTGACCCTTGAATTTTGCGGCATGGCTGCTAATGCAGGGTAATACGGCACTTCAGAAAACAGATGTAATAATACAAGGTAAGGCTTTGAAACATTTTCAAAATGTAATACACCACCAGCTTGTTTATTCCATCCATGGAAGCAGGTTTGTGCTTATTATGCACTCATCAGTATGGCATACAAATTAAACGAGCTGGAGGCAAAAATCCTTTTACAGAGCAAAAAGAGCTAACAAAAACTGGTAGCTTGTTTGCTTTCTTTTGCTCTATAAGAGAATTTTTGCCTCCAGCTGGTTTAATTCCTATTCAATGCTGATGAGTGCATAATAAGCACGAAACTGCTGTCTATGGATGGAATAAATGAGCTGGTTGGTGTATTGCATGTTTCTGCTTTAGCCTTGGCTTAGGGGCGGCGGCTACTTACTGCTTTATTTTCATAATGATTAAAGCAAAATGTTATTAAAACAAAATAGTATTTTTTTTCTATCATAAGACAAATTGAATGAACAAATAATGACACTATGTTACCCTTACCCTTGAATTCTAAACTTGCGATTTATGTATTTTTTTTACACTTAACTCCTACTGCAATATGACTCCCAGCAAACCAAAGTTTTTTCTTCAAACATACTTTGTTACTTTTTTCAAAAAATTGTTTTAAAATTTTTCTTTCGGTTCAGAAAACATAAACTTAAAAAATAGTTAATGGAACATTTAAATTATTTAGGGAAGGGCCAGTGCCAGTAGCGTATGTAGACTTAGGGGTACACCCCTGCGATACACCTTAATAGATCGTGCTCCCCCCCCCCCCACGCGCTGCGGGGGTACTGTGTAAGCCACTGGCCAGGGCACCCTGGGCGTCCCTTAAAATCCGCTACTAAAACCAAACCAAATGTTTCCCGTTATGATAATTTCCCCACAGTACTATTCAGATGTAGCTTAAATTATAGTATATTATCTCAGGCGAAGGAGTGGCATGCACTCCCTTCACCTTCACTTTTCTTCCTTTGATTTCTCTGTCACACGAAACAGGCAAATTTTAAAGGATGGAATGTAAAATATTCTGGAAAATATTTTATATTTCCAGAGTACACATATTTTTTCCCATTACAAACCTATATGGCCCTACTTTGGCTTAGGGAAATTAGCTCCCCTTAACCCGCTCAGCTTTCTCTGAACACAAGAGCCCATATAACTCCTACTCGAGCACAGGGACCCATGTAAGCTGTCAAAAATTTTATGTTTCCCGTTATGATAATTTCCCCACAGTACTATCCAGATGTAGCTTAAATTATAGTATATTATCTCAGGCGAAGGAGTGGCATGCACTCCCTTCACCTTCACTTTTCTTCCTTTGATTTCTCTGTCACACGAAACAGGCAAATTTTAAAGGATGGAATGTAAAATATTCTGGAAAATATTTTATATTTCCAGAGTACACATATTTTTTCCCATTACAAACCTATATGGCCCTACTTTGGCTTAGGGAAATTAGCTCCCCTTAACCCGCTCAGCTTTCTCTGAACACAAGAGCCCATATAACTCCTACTCGAGCACAGGGACCCATGTAAGCTGTCAAAAATTTTATGTTTCCCGTTATGATAATTTCCCCACAGTACTATCCAGATGTAGCTTAAATTATAGTATATTATCTCAGGCGAAGGAGTGGCATGCACTCCCTTCACCTTCACTTTTCTTCCTTTGATTTCTCTGTCACACGAAACAGGCAAATTTTAAAGGATGGAATGTAAAATATTCTGGAAAATATTTTATATTTCCAGAGTACACATATTTTTTCCCATTACAAACCTATATGGCCCTACTTTGGCTTAGGGAAATTAGCTCCCCTTAACCCGCTCAGCTTTCTCTGAACACAAGAGCCCATATAACTCCTACTCGAGCACAGGGACCCATGTAAGCTGTCAAAAATTTTATTTGCTTAACTATGTTGTTTAGTCCTGAAAACTTTTTTTGTTTTTGTTAAGTATCTAGAGTAATAATCAGAGCTCTTTGGCGGAAATAAACTCAGCATATTTTTTCCGCAATAAATCTACGATTACATGAACAAGAATTCTAAACTGATGATCATTCCAGTGGAAGCATAGGCTTACGTCAGTATTTTGAGAAAAACGTTTCGAACTAATTAATTCATATAATATACATACATAAAATCGGAACGAATATACGCGCTAATAAAACCGGTAGTAAATATGTGGAAAATGACAAAGATATAAACAAAACCAAATCTTTAAACGTTGTAATTCATTCAGGGCCGGATGCACTAATCAGACATAACGAGCTTACCATGTTTGCAGAATAAGATAATCACTCCGACACTAAATATTGAATAAGTGTCTTATTTTTCTCAAACAGCAGCTTAAATTTAAATAATTAAAAGGACATAAACTAAGGCAACACCCACTCATATACAGAAAACACTCAAGACATATCAGCCGACCAAACACAATCTATGGAATTAGACATTCTTATAAAATAAACACCATAATGTTGAGAATTCATTTTTATTACAGAAGAGGGCGCTCTATTTTGAGAAAAAAAATTTTTGAAGTAGTAACTAAAACTGATATTTATGTTTGAAAAAGGAATAATTCAATCTTCAATTTATCTCTGAACTAAAGACAAGTATCTGTTGTTAAATGAATATCATTTTCAATTTTTCGTTTTAAACTTTAAAATTTCTTCCACTCTTTCCCTTTTTGGCAGCACTAAAACATAATTTGCGTCCACATGTTTCGGATTGGATCGCTGGGCTGGATGTGTAATGACATGTAATGAAATTATTTGATATTTTCATTTATGTTTATAAACGAAAAACAGCTAATTGTCTCATCAGTGCTATTAACTAATAGACATTCTTTGATCCTTGTTTTATTATGGTTGGAAAATTCTGTAAGTATTATTCAACGTTATTTTTTTTTTTTGGATCCACCTTTCCACTTGGTGTTATTTACTGGATAAAATTTTTGATCGATTCCTTTGTAAAAGAAATTGCCGCTCTTTTACAGTTATTAATCACGTTTTTAAACTGTTTATATCTCTTTTCTTATTTATAGAGCTGTATCGTGATATGATTTTAAGTTACTCTTAAGTAGCGTATATTACCATCTTAAGTTTCAAGCGAAATGGTTTTCTTCGTAAAAATAAAACTAAACATGCTCAAAACTATATTTATTTAAGAAATAAGTAAATAGATAAAAAATTTTTGCTGTCCCTGTTTACTTTACTTAAAATTACTGGTGCAGAGTCCCCCAGGAAAGGGTGATTGGGCCTCCCTGTATCCATCCCTTTGTTCAGTAGATGTTGTTGCAAAAGATTAAAGCTGTTAGAAATACCTTTTCACCTTTTATTTCTGCATAAATGTAGCTATATCCGATTCCTCCCAACTCCTCTTTACCAACAAAATGACACAGCCTGGAACATCTTTACAAACCGTAACTTGAGAATTTAGGCTCACTTTTTTCGAATAATGCCCAAAAAAGCATATGAAATGAGAAGTAACACAGGGGTCTGTCCAGGATTTTTCACAGGGTCCGTTTTTTGTGAAAAACTAAATAATTTTGTGAAAAATAAAATAATTTTGTGAAAGGCAGGTGTTATCGACCCGACCACCGAATACGTAAAGGAGCATCGGCCACCTCTGGCGCATGCGCAGAGAGCGATGGGTTGAATCTGATTTCGAGAGACGACCGATCGGATCTAATTTAGAGAGCCGACCGATAAACACTTCCTGCGATCGGAGGAATAATGTGTGACAGACCACGCAAAGTAACAGATGACTTAGGCTGTGCGAACGGTTGTTTAGTAAGAATAAAATTGATATTGAAACGAAATACGCGATCTGCAATTGTACTTCAAACAATATGTAGTTATTTATTGCGACGTATCGACGCAATCGGTCTTTTCGTATAGTGGAGCATTATTGTAATTTAGTCAGAACTTAAGTTATTCACATGAAGTTCGTGGCTTATGGCGACAAACGTTCATATAATAGAGCTATTACGACATGGCTAGCGCTGCTGCGATTTGACAAACAAAACAAGACGTTCTGTCAAGAACTAAACGAGCCTACTTTCCCGTACATCGACATCGGCATTCTCGCATCTGATCATTATTCTCTTGATTATCTGAGACTTAAAATTATGTCAAACGTACCTTTTTAGCACTTTGAGCTGATTTCGAAAAGCAAAATATATCCCTTTCATCAGATGAAATAGACACGTAAAAAGCAATTAATGAACAAATAAAGTTTTGTCGCACCTTTTAAAGAGTGTAACTGTTACAGTTCCTCCATAGAAAAAATCCTCCATCGTTTTCAAAAAAAAAAAATAATAATAATAATAAAATAAATAAATAAATAAATGAAAGTACAAAGAGCATCAAAATACATTTTATCAAAGAAAGAAAAAAAAAACTCGTCCGTTAATAAAATGTCTCGAATTTCACTTTTAATCTGTTGCCAGTTGTTAAATATAAATAAAGAATAAAATGTTCTCGTGAATGAAAAATTTTTGTTACAAAAAAAACATCGTCTGCCAAAAAAAAAAAAAAAATAATAATAATAATAAATAAAATAAAACAAACGAATAAATAAACAAAAAATCGTCTGCACAGTCAGTAATTTTTTTTCTGAGTCTGCATTTCCGCCATGTTTGCGGAGTCGGAATCAGAGTCCTCACAGAAGATTACTCAGAAAAGTACGTTACAAACATTATTTATCAAAACCATTTTCTTACAAAGTTAGTTTGAAGGAAATTCGTCTTTAAGTTCAGGATCAACATTCAACTTAAATTCCCCGTATACGCTAATGTTAATTTTTTTTTCTGAACGGTTCAATATTGAACGAAGAATGGTTCAAATCAAAAAGCAAAATATGGGAATGTATGGGAAAGCCTCTCCGAGATCTTTCAAACAAAAAAAAGTTAATTCCATTCGGACGGTTCACTCAAAAGTTATTAGGTGGGGAAAGGTTGCTTAAACGGTTCAATGTTGAACGAAAAAGTGTTTAAATTGAAAATTTAACCCTCTCGGCACCCTGGACCTCATATGAGGCTCCTACTTTTGAACTCAATTTTGGAAGAAGTAAACACTTAAAATGATTTTTTTTCCGTCAGTGACTCCACCTATTCATGTAGATCACATATGAGGCTCCTAAGTGAAAAAAAAATCATTTTAAGTGTTTACTTCTTCCAAAATTGAGTTCAAAAATAGGAGCCTCATATGAGGTCCAGGGTGCCGAGAGGGTTAAATACGGTAATGAAGTATCCTTGCTGAGATCCTTCGAACAAAAAAAAGTTTATTTAAATCAGACTGTTCACTCAAAAGATATTAGGGGTGACAGCTTGATTGAGCGGTTCAATGTTGAACGAAAAATTGTTCAAATCGAAAATGTAGATACGGGAATGAAGTATCCTTGAAAAGATCTTTCGAACAAAAAAAAGTTTGTTCAAATCGGATTGTTCACTCAAAAGTTAGCATCGCGGGACCGGTTGTTTGAACGGTTCAAAGTTGAACCAAAAATTATCCAAATCGAAAAATCAAATATGGGAATGAGCTGCACTCGCTGAGATCTTTCGAACAAAAAAAAATTTATTCCATTCGGACGGTTCACTCAAAAGTTATTAGGTGGAGAAAGGTTGCTTAAACGGTTCAATGTTGAACCAAAAGGGTTCAAATTGAAAATTTAAATACGGTAATAAAGTATCCTTGCCGAGATGCTTCAAACAAAAAAAAGTTTGTTTAAATCGGACTGTTCATTCAAAAGTTATTAGGGGTGACAGCTTGATTGAGCGGTTCAATGTTGAACGAAAAATTGTTCAAATCGGAAATGTAAATACGGGAATGAAGTACCCTTGAAAAGTTATTTCCAACAAAAAAAAGTTTGTTCAAATCGGACTGTTCATTAAAAAGTTAGTATCGCGGGACCGGTTTTTTGAACGGCTCAAAGTTGAACCAAAAATTATTCAAATGAAAAAATCAAATATTGGAATGAGCTGCACTCGCTGAGATCTTTCGAACAAAAAAAAAATTATTCCATTCGGACGGTTCACTCAAAAGTTATTAGGTGGAGAAAGGTTGCTTAAACGGTTCAATGTTGAACCAAAAGTGTTCAAATTGAAAATTTAAATACGGTAATAAAGTATCCTTGCCAAGATGCTTCAAACAAAAAAAAGTTTGTTTAAATCGGACTGTTCATTCAAAAGTTATTAGGGGTGACAGCTTGATTGAGCGGTTCAATGTTGAACGAAAAATTGTTCAAATCGGAAATGTAAATACGGGAATGAAGTACCCTTGAAAAGTTCTTTCCAACAAAAAAAAAGTTTGTTCAAATCGGACTGTTCATTAAAAAGTTAGTATCGCGGGACCGGTTTTTTGAACGGCTCAAAGTTGAACCAAAAATTGTTCAAATCAAAAAATCAAATATGGGAATGAGCTGTACTCGCCGAGATCTTTCCAACAAAAAAAAGTTGGTCCAAATCGGAATGTTCATTCAAAAGTTATTAGGGGGGGACAGACAGACAGACCGACCGACGCACAAATTCCCCATCTCAATACCCTACTTTCAAATTTTTAATTTTTCGATAGTCATTTTACCTTTTTATTTTTTTAACTTGGCGATATTTTTTGGACTTGGCGATATTTTTTAGATGCTTTTAGCTACTTTTAATACTTTTTTCGTCTTTCTTTTATTTTTAATGGGAAAGTAGGCTAAAAAGAAATTTTAGTTACCTCTTGAGAGAGAATCCGAAATGCAAAAAAATCCCATTCCAATGGCGGATGCAAAGAGATCGCGATTTTCAGAATAAACGCATTAAGCAAACAACAGAAAAGAAAAAAAAAACAGGTTATAAAAGTAAAATTGTTATAATTTATATTTTAAAGCTGCATGATAGACTTATTAATAGCAATCAACGTAATTGACGAAAAATTTAAATTAAATTATTTCAATTTTATTTTTTTGATTCTCATAGGAAACACTGTATTTCGCTTGAAAATTTAAAATTTTCAATTTTAACATAAATAAAAATACATTTTACTTATTTTCTCTTATCAAAGCAAACAAACATCAAGAATCAGAAAAATTCGATTCTGAAACCTGATGCAAAGAGATTGATTGCATCATTTAAAATGAAGGCATCAAAAGTATAAACACAGCAAATAAAGCAATGTATATTAACCCATTAATGCCGACTTCGAAAACATCAATAAGGCATTCATTTAAGTTTTAAGCTTATTATCTCATACGTTTTCGACAAGGGTGCGAAACTTATATGTAGCTTCCTTTCTGTTAGTACTTACCATGTGAAATGCACAACTGTTAGACTGATAGAACCATGTAAGGACAAGTTATATTTCTTTTCCGTGTTGGTATATTTTTGTACCAACCGGCATTAATGAGTTAACTCAAAACAATTTTAGAATGTCATTTTAACAGGTCTAGATGATGTAAATCATAAATAATTATTGATATAATTGTCGAAAATCTGGATTAAGGGGAAAAAAATTTCGTATGTGGGAAGATAACAGCATAGCGAAAAATACTGGATTTCAGGTTTTAACACACGAAAATATGACAGAATTGGGGTTAGTGGTAAAAAAAGAAAAAAATGTATTAACATGAGCAGGGGTGATTGTTTTCCGGTATTTTCATGATCGATGCGTTCGCCATTTCCCCACGAGGAGCTACCACCAGACGAATGGTCAGCCGAATGAGGAGAATAGAGATCCTACCGTTGAGTTGTTGCGATCCGTCCGTTGAACGGGTAGCATCTGCACACGCGCAAATGTATGTGTCGAATCCGGAATGCGGGCCCGACGGTCGGTTCTTTAACCACTGCGTTTGTGAAAATCAAACAATTTTGAAAAAAAAAAAAAAAAATTTTTTTTGAATTTCATAAAAAAATAAATTTCATTTATTTTCCTCTTTAAAAAGCGTATTAAATATCAAACATGCGAAAATTCCGATTCCTGTAGCGGATGCAAAGAGATTGCAGTTTTCAAAGTGATGGCATCAAAATCATGAAAACGGAAGATAAACGAATTTATTCTGGCAAAAAATTTTTTACAATTCCCTTTTAAAGGTCTATGATAAACAGATTATTAATGTCTGTTAACACAATTAATGCAAAAATAAAATGAAACGATCCATTCAGCGTTTAACATTTAGACTCATAAAAGAACAGTTAATTTTGCTTAAAAAAATTAAAATAATGATCTGAACAAAAAATAAAGCGAATGTTGATTTATTTGCCTCCTAACAAAGAGTAATTAGCTTGAAAAATAGGTAAAATTCGATTTTCATATCGGATGCAGAGATCGCATTTTTCAAAATGAAAGCATCAGAAGTATAAAAACGGTAAATAAACAATTTGTTAAAGTCAAAAATTTTAGAATTACATTTCATCAGGTTTCTATGATGAATGTCATTAATAATAACCGACATATTCGCCAAAATTTCGGAGAAAAAATACGGTAGTAGGGAGTAGAGAAACATAGCAAAACAGACAATACTAACTTCCAATATTAACAGACGACAAAATACATTAGTTCCTGTAATGTAATACCGCTAATAATATATAACTAAATAATAATATTAAGGAAATATAACCAAAACTCCACCCTTGTGTAAGCATTAAAAAAAAAAAAAATCCAGATAATTTTCTGCCAAAATTAGTTCAAAATGTCGCACCAAAGATGTCAGCTAGCTATAATTTTAAATAGCTGATCATTCTACCAGAAGCAATCCCATTTTTTTCCCCAACCCCAGCTATCTGTTTGCAGTTCTAAGTTCATTTCCAGGATGATTGCTATTATTATTATTTCCTTCTCGTTTAAGTGGAGAGCAGGGAGAAAAATCATTACTCTGCATTTCCAGAGAAATCTGTTACAGCAACATCGCAGCAAGCCATTTTGATTTGCACGTGATGAAACAAACAAACAGAACTATTAAAGGAAAACAACTACATTTTTTAAGTTGTTAATTTCGTTAAAAGAAACCAACAAAAAGTGCTACATTTTACATTAAAGATTTATTGCTTGCTGGAGTACTGCAGGCAGGAAGTGCCGACTTTTTTTTTTTTTTCGACTTTTTTTTTCCGGCAAAATTGGCCGGCAAAATTTCCCTTTTTTAACTTCAGAAAAGGCTCAAAAGTTATGAGCACAACGAAATATGCTATGCGTTATTTTGATTTCAGGTTTGCTGTTTGAATGAATAATGTGTGAAATGTCCATTTTGTTTGATCAGCATTTTGTGAAGGGTCCGTTTTACTTGAAGATATTTTTGTGAAGGGTCCGTTTTGCTCGATCGTATTTTTGTGAAGGGTCTGTTTTGCTTGATCTTATTTTTGTGAAAGGTCCGTTAACAGACCCGAATTTCCTCTGGCCAGACCCCTGTAACATAAACCTCACGTAAATCAATAAAAATTAAGCGTTATATTGCGACAATGAACTTTGTATATAGTTTACTACATGTAAAATATCATTTATAATAAAACTAAAGACTAAAAGATGTGTAAAATGGATACGATACAGATCTTGATCCCCACACGAATATCCACGAATGCGGATACCTGGCACATTACCAATTGTAATACATATATTAAACTTATTTAAGTTGGTGTTCAAATAAAGTAAGTATAGCATTCATTTTTAACATACTTCTTTTATCTGATGTTTTAGTTTACTTTTTGCCTTAGAAAAAAACTAAATGCACAGTTCTGACTTTTGATTTGACCTGTATAATTTTAAATCTAGGTTATTAAAGACAAGAACCTTGTAAATTGTTGAAATGGCTACCATAGCTGAAATAAACTCCCATGGAAAATATGCACTAAATCCTCGAGGAAATCTCTGGCTAAATGGTATGTTTTGGTCAGTTGTGTTGAAATCTCATATTTGTTGTTTTTATTATTTTTAAACAAAAAATAAGAGCTAGTCCTGACCCTTTAATAATGAAACTTTGAATGACATTATATATTGTACAATGGTTACAATGTTAGAAATAAGCGGTCGTTAGTCACATTCTGCGATCAAAAATTTTGATTTTATGCCTAGGTTCCCAACCATAGGCCCCAAATTTGACACCTGTAAAGTTTTTGATTGTATTTTTACGTTTCAATTACCTCACTGCCTATGCCTATAGCCAGGGTTGCAAAAAACCCGGGTTTTTTACAAAAAACCCAACCCGGGCGGGTTTTATTGGGTTTTTTAGGGTTTTTAGGGTTTTATTGGGTTTTTTTAGATTTATTGTTTCTTTTGCTTGTTGAAAAAGGTGGAGGTGGGGGGATTTCTATGTTTAAAAAAGAATTAGTTCAGAATGCTGATTTTTATTTTTGTCTTAATTAATTTAATATGCAATTAATTTGCATTTAAATAATGTGAATAAATCATCATAAAAGACAAAGTAACAAATAACATTTGAAAATTACTTTAAAGGATTAGTTTACACTTTTTATTATGCCACTTCCACCCAAGTTACATCATAGATAAATGTAGAAAAAAAAATAATGAAATGTAACGATATTTAGTAATAATTTGTGCTCAATTCTCGTAGTTATTAGGATGAAGATGTAACATTTTAAAATGTATTTTGTAACATTATCTTCTTTTCCTGTAATATTACTTGAGGCTATTGCCAACTGTAAACAAAACAATTGTTAGCATCGGCAGAAAAGAAATTGCCTTAGTGTTTTATATATACATTTCATGGGTAGACGTATAAGTTTCAATAGGTAGGGTAACTTTTTTAAATACAATGGATAAAATCTAATATAAAAAATGCTGAATATGAAAAAAACCTCACTAATTTTAAAAAACCCAATAAAACCCGCTTTTGTGCGGGTTTTGTTGGGTTTTTTAAAGTGGGTTTTACCCAAAAAAACCCGGGTGGGTTTTTTTGGGCAGGTGGGTTTTTTGCAACCCTGCCTATAGCTGATTTTCTATAAAAATGCGCAGTAAAACATGGAGGGAGGGGGTCAACTTTTCACACTTTATGTGCTAATATAAAAGTTTTGTTACTACTAGACAGAATCAGGGGTCTGTCCAGGATTTTTCACAGGGTCCGTTGTTTGTGAAAAACTAAATAATTTTGTGAAAAATCAAATAATTTTGTGAAAATCAAACAATTTTGTGAAAATCAAACAATTTTGGAAAAACAAAATGCAAAAAAAAAAAAATTTGTATTTTTTTTTTTTTTTTTGGATTAAAAAAAATATAAATGAATTTCATTTATTTTCCTCTTAAAAAAGCGTATTAACCCCTTCCCGGCTTATCCCGAGCTGGACTCGGGCAAGCGAAATGTTCCATTCTGGCTCATCCCGAGTGTAGCTTGGGCACGGTGAAAATTAACACTGCACAACCAGTCTTTCAAGAATTATTTCACATGTCCCTTTTATGGTTTCGGATGCTTTTATTTACTATTGTTGCTACTAGATAACATAACTATACAGTGTTTTGAGCTGTAGATTTAAGATAAGAGTAGGCGCCGAATCCAAAGTATAATGATTTCTGCCATACAGAAAGCCAACTTTGCAGGTAAATACTCATTTATTTAAATAGATATTTTTACATTTATTTTTAGGAAGTGTTGCATGCGAATGATGCTATTATGTTAAAAAAGATATGTATGTATGAAAATAAGCATAAAAAATTGACATTTTTTGATCCGTAATCCCGAAATTACTCATTTATTTAAATAGATATTTTTACATTTATTTGTATGAAATGTTGCATGCGAATGATGCTATTATATTTTAAAAAGATATGTTTGTGTGAAAATAAGCATAAAAAAATTGACATTTTTTGATCCGTAATCCCGAAATAAAATGAGCCTGGAAGGGGTTAAACATCAAAAATGCGAAAAGTCCGATTCCTGTAGCGGATGCAAAGAGATTGCAGTTTTCAAAGTGATCATTCAAGTGACATCAAAAGCATAAAGACGGATTATAAAATCATTTTTTCGGTGAATTTTTTTTACAATTACATTTAAAGGTCAATGGTGAACATATTATTAATGTCTGTTAACACAATTAATGCAAAAATAAAATGGAACGATCGTTTAACAGTTAGACTCATAAAATAACAGTTAATTTCACTTTAAAAATTTTAAAATAATGATCTGAGCAAAATATAAAGCGAATTTTCAATCCTAATTCATTCCTAATAAAGAGTAATTAGCTTGAAAAGTAAGTAAAATTCGATTTTCATATGGGATGCAGAGATCGCTTTTTTCAAAATGAAAGCATCAGAAATATAAAAACGGTTTTTAATAATTTGTTAAAGTCAAAAAGTTTAGAGCTATATTTCATCGGGCTTATATGATGAATGTCATTAATAATCACCGACATATTTGCCAAAAATTCCGAGAAAAAATACCGTAGGGAAACATTGCAAAACAAACAATACCAGACTTGCAACATTAACAGACGCAAAAATACATTAATTCCTGAATATAACTAAAACACCACCCTTGTAAGGATTAAAAAAAAAAAAAAAAAAATTAAAAAAAAGATAATTTTCAGCCAAAATAAGGTCAAAACATCGCACCAAAGACATCAGATGGAAATAATTTTAATTTTAAATAGCTGATCGCTCTACACAGAAGCAATCCCATTTTTTCTCCAGCCCTAGCTATCTGTTTGCAGTTCTAAGTTCATTCTGCTGATAATTGCTATTATTATTATTTCCTTTATGTTTAAGTCCATAGCAGGGAGAAAAATCCTTACTCTGCACTTCCAGAGAAATCTATAACAACAGCAACATCGCAGCAAGCCACTTGGATTTGCATATGATAAAACAAACAAGCAGAACCATTAAAGCAAAACAACTACCTTTTTTAAGTTGTTATTTTCTTTAAAAGAAACCAACAAAAAGTGCTACATTTTGCACTGAAGATTTTTGCTTGCTGGAGCATCGCAGGGCAGGCAGGAAGTGCCAACTTTTTTTTTTTTTTCGCAAAGTTAGCGGATAAGCGATTCCCTTTAACTTCAGAAAAGGCCCCAAAGTTATGGGCTTTTACACAGAAATATACTATGCATTATTTTGATTTCAGATTTGCTTTTTGAATGAATAATGTGTGAAATGTACGCTTGTTTGATCAGCATTTTGTGAAGGGTCCGTTTTGCTTGATCGCATTTTTGTGAAGGGTCCGTTTTGCTTGATCGTATTTTTGTGAAGGGTCCGTTAACGGACCCGATTTTCCTCTGGCCAGACCCCTGAGAATATCACTTCAATTACTGTGCTCTTTTCTGTGTCGGTTGCAGAACTTTCTAGTCTTCTGACAATCTTGACTTACTATGTCTACACCTTCCAAAAATGGGCTTTCACTATGTTGTTGTTATCAAAGCAAAAATTTGCCTTAGTCTAAGTCTGTGGTATCAGCAGTTGTTTTTAAACAAGTATTCTAATTTATTGCTTTTAATGGTGGCAAAATATCAGTTGTCAACCAACAACGGGGCTTAGTTTCTTTTTGTTAACTTTACATATGATCACGATCAGCTTTTTTTTTTGTTTCGGTATGGCATAGAGAGTGAGAACGAGAACACTCCCATAACTGGAGGTTTCTTTTTCTTATTATGTTTCAATAAGGTAAAACTGATGTATGTTGTGTTATTTGCTTACACTATCTCTTTCCAGCTTTTTTGTCCCCTATTTCTAGTTTTTGATGACAACGTCTGATAAAGTGTTCTGAGGGCCACAAGAGAAACAGAATTCAAATATTTGGGGGGGGGGGGGAGAAACCTTGTTCATGCCTGCCGACGTGTACATTTTGGCCGTACAATATACATTTTTTGCCCTATTTTAGTCATAAGATAAAGGTGTAGAATTGTACGTTTTTGTATATTTTTTTTCAGTTCTGATCTTCTTTCATAAATAAACTAATTTCAACTACTTGGCTCCTATAAAATTCATCGGAACATTTGTTAATATGTGAAGGAGCGCATGAACTTTGTCATATTTTAAATAAAATTCATTGTTATATAGGTTAATATGTGATGGAGCGCATGAACTTCGTCATATTTTTTAATTGAACGCATACTTTGCGGAAAATTGGTTTACGTCGTTGAGATTGCAATTTCTTTACATCATGCAAATATTTTGATATTTCTGAACATTTTGCATTATATTGACATATGCTACCAAAGGTTTTCATATTTAATTATTTATTTTAAAAATTAATAAATCTTTTCTTCCCCATTTACATGCTTACATTCTGCACGCGATTCTCAGAAAATCGCTTCTTGTGTGTTGATATTTCAATCCTTTAGCATCGTGTAAGTGTTTTAACATTTTTGATGGTTGGAAGTAATTTTGATATATTGCTATTTTAGACTAACTTATTTGATTTTTTTAATATATAATTGATATATAAATTTATTTTTTTTTAAACTGACCAATAGTCCACTTAAAATTGCTTTCTGTGTTAAGATTTCACCCCTTTTGCCTCTTGAAAATATTTTAATATTTTTGAAAATTAGAATGTATTTTAACATGGCTACTTCAGGGGTCTGGCGGGGTCCGTTAACGGACCCTTCACAAAAATACGATCGAGCAAAACAGACCCTTCACAAAAATATGATCAAGCAAAACGGACCCTTCACATAATGCTGATCAAACAAAACGGATATTTTACACATTATTCATTCAAAAAGCAAATCTGAAATCAAAATAATGCATAGCATATTTCTGTGTGCCCATGACCTTTGAATTTTTTCTGAAATTAAAGAAGGGAATCGCTTATCCGCCAATTTTTGTGGAAGAAAAATAATAAGTCGGCACTTCCTGCCTGTGATGCTCTAGCAAGCATTAAATCTTTAATGTAAAATGTCTCACTTTTTGTTGGTTTCTTTTAAAGAAATTAACAACTTAAAAAAGGTAGTTGTTTTGCTTTAATAGTTCTGCTTGTGTGTTTTATAATATGCAAATCAAAATGGCTTGCTGCAACGTTGCTGTTATAGATTTCTCTGGAAATGCAGAGTAAGGATTTTTCTTCCTGCCCTTGACTTAAACAAAAAGGAAATAATAATAATAGCAATTATCAGCAAAATGAACTTAGAACTGTTGGAGAAAAAATGGGATTACTTCTGCCTCCTGCTCGAGTAATCAGCTGTTTAAAATTTTCGTGACATCTTTAGTGGGATGTTTTGACCTTATTTTGGTAGGAAATTACTGGTTTTTTTTTTTTTTTTAATGCTTACAAAGATGGTGTTTTGGTTATATTCAGGAATTAATGAATTTTTTCTTCTGGTTAATACTGGAAGTAGGGTATTGTCTGTTTTGCTATGTCTTCCTACCGTATTTTTCCTCTGAATTTTTGGTGATTAATTATAACATTCATCATATAAACCTGATGAAATGTAATTCTAAAATTATTTGCACTTTGATAAATTATTTACCGTTTTTATACTTCTGATGCTTTCATTTTGAAAACTGCGATCTCTGCACTCAATAGGAAAATCGAATTTTACTTATTTTTCAAGCTAATTACTTTTTATGAGGAAGAAAATAAATGAAAATTCACTTTTTTGTTCAGATCATTATTTTAAAATTTTTAAAGCAAAATTAACTTTTTTTATTAGTCTAAATGTTAAACGCTAAATGGATCATTTCATTTTTTTTTTTTTTGCATTAATTGTGTTTACAGACATTAATAATATGTTTATCATTGTCTTTTTTAATGCAATTGTACAAAAAAATTACCAAAATAAACTCTTTTATATTCCGTTTTTATGCGTTTGATGCCATCACTTTAAAAACTGCAATCTCTTCACATCCGCTACAGGAATCGGATTTTTCTCATTTTTGATGTTTAATACGTTTTTTTTAAAGGAAAAAAAGTAAAATTTATTTTATTTTTTGTTAAATTCAAAAAAAAAATTGCTTTTTTTTTTTTTTTTTTTTTTCAAAATTGTTTGATTTTTACAAAATTATATGATTTTTCACAAAAATTATTTAGTTTTTCACAAAAAATGGACCCTGTGAAAAATCCAGGACAGACCCCTATACTTAGACTACTTTAATTTTATTTCATTCCTTTTTTATTATTCATGTTTTTTTTTTTTTTTTTTTTTTTTTTTTTTTTAATTTTATTATTTATTGATTTATTTTTACCAGCAGATTTATATTTAACACATACTTAAAAGAAAATTGTTTTACTGAAATAATTTTGTTCAACTGAAGATGTGAAGAAAAGTCAAAATATTAATTAAAATTAAAGAAAATTACTTAAAGAGACAATGATATAATAATGATAATTTATTTAATGCCTGACTTACATTTAAAAATATGTTATTGTCATAGTACTGTTTCATAGAGAAAATTGTAAGATTTTC